>PVIR01002859.1:0-47822 GCA_004026965.1 Petromus typicus
CTACTGTCATTTGGCTGGAGGAGAATGGATGCTACAAATACACAGAAGGGGTGGGGGATTTAGTTCAGTGTCTGCCTCACAAGCACAAAGTCCCAGGTTCGATCCCCGATAACCACATACAACAATGCCGGATGTGGTGACTCATACACACCATTAATCAGTACCACATACCACAGTGCCAGGCATGGTGGCTCATGCCTGTAATCTCAGCACTTGGGAGGCAGAGGTAGGAGGTGATTTTGAGGCTCTCCTGGGCTACACAGTGAGCTCAGGGCCAGTCTGAACTATAAAGTGGGACCCTGTCTCAAAAAAAAAAAAAAAAAACCAAAAAAACCCCCACAGAAGCCAAGTGCCACGGTTTGTGCCTATCATCCCAGCTACTTAGGAGGTGAGGCAAGAGGACGGTAAGTTCAAGGCCAGCCTGGCAATAGTGAGATATTGTTCCTACCCCCAATAGGTAATATAGCTTGTTAGTGCAAAATCTCATGTCAGACTCCCTGACCACTTCAGCTGAGAGAAGTCAGCCTAAATGCCACCTAAGAGAGGTCTCATCTAAGTCCCTTGTCTTCTCTCGCAGTGCCATACTATTTTGCCCTAGAGTGCTCAGTTTGCTATTTACCAAGTGTGGCCCCTGCAAGCTCTGTGAGTGCAGCTCTGTGGCCTCCAACTCCAGGGGCCTATAGCTGGGCCTGGCACAGAACAGGTGCTGCTAGCATTTGAAATAGATTAAATAAATGTCGAATGAATGATGCAAGTGAGAAAGTAGGGGGCTTTGACCAGACAGCTGGGGCTCCAGGGCACTAAAAAGGGAGTCCGATTGCGTGAGTTGAAGTCTTTATGGATGGGCAGGGGGTTTAGTAGCCAGTGAAGGGTTAAATTGAGACCAGGAAGGCAGCTGAGACAGCCTGTGTGGCTAAGAGACCACATCCTAAAATGCCTTTGGTGCCAAAGTCACAGAGGCCCTGAAGGCCACAAAATAGGTGAGGAACACAAGCGCACTTGAGTTTCAGAGCGATCACTGAGGTTGCCGGAGGAGGGTCAGTCCTCCGGCCTGACCTGGGACAAAGGCCACATGGCTGGAAAGAGAGGACAGGGCCTTGAGGAAGAGGGGGCCACTCAGATTCATCTTCCCCATCCACTCCCAGGTGCCCCAGAGGAACCCATGTCGTGCATACTCGCAGAACATGCCCTCTGCACACTGAGTCCTGGGTCTGCTCTCCAGACTCTCCTGCTGGGCAGTCCCAAGATCGGGGAGAACAGGGAGGACACGGGAACTCAGAATCAGGGACTCTGTGTACTTGAAAGCAAGAGCAGGGACACAGACTTGCAAAATCACAGATGTGATTTTTCATTTTGCAAAAATTCGCATGAAAGTAATTCCCTGCTCAGAAGCACACAGCCCCTCCTCGCCTCTCCCCCCACCCCAGCGGGCTCTGCTCCCCTGTCATCCCCCGTGGTAGGCACATGTCCTCACAGGACTGGGCCCTCCCAGCGCCAGCCCAGTCTGACCTTGATCCGTGCTGCTGTTCAACTGTCTTGCTTATAACAGAACTGGAATTTTCAGGAAGAGTGGAGGGTCATGTACTTCTGATTGCTTCTCTCCCTTCCCCTTATAAGGCTCCATTCCTGACCCGCCTATGACTCCCTGGGGCAGGGAACAGGGAAGAAAGGCCTCAACTTCCCCTGGAAACTCCACTCTGATGCCTAGGAGGACAGAGAAAGTTCAGAAACGTGGACACTGAATGCCAGAGACATCAAATCCCAAGGAACCAGACAGAGGCAGAGGGGGATTCCAAGAGAGAAAATCGAATTAAATTCAGTTCAACAGACATTTATTAGCGCCTACTGTGTGCCAGGCCCAGAGGGAACATTGTGTACAAAAGCACAGACACTCCCAGGCTTTTGGCACGAGCGTCTTGGAGAAGATGGTGCCATTCTCAGAGCCGGGAGAGAGGACCTGACAAGTCCAGCCGAGAGCTGGGGTAATGGCTAGCCAGGGCCAGGGCGGAGGCCGAGAAGTCCTTAAACTGGGCAAGGGCTGGCTGGCTGGAGGTGTGTAGGCCCTGATCAACAGTTTCCAACACCCGCTGTGCCCACAGATGTAGAGGCCAGAGCATTCCTCAAAGTCCAGACTAACCTGGGCGTTGCAATGATGATGGGGAAATAGGAATCAGCCTATATCATGTACAGGTCCAAATTCCATATGATGAATGTGATCACTATGTATACCTAAACTGTACCAATAAACTTAATTAATAATCTTAAAAAATAAAAGATGGCGATGGGGAATGGTGAGATAGGTGTCAGAGACATCGGAAAGCAAGGAGGAAGAGTGTGACATGAGAGGGAGGGGAGAATGAAGGTTGAAATCCTGGGAACCATTATTGAAAGTTAGCTGGGCATGGTGGCTCACGTCTGTAGTCCCGGCACTTGGGAGGCAGAGGCAGGAGGATTGCTGTGAGTTTGAGGCTAGTCTGCACTACATATTGAGCTCAGGGCCAGCCTGAACTACAAAGCAAGATCTTGTCTCAAAAAAACTAAAAAGAGAGAGAGAGAAAGAGAAAGAGAGGGAAGATGAGGGGCTCCTAGAAGACAGGGAAGGCGTGGTGGCCCCAGAGGAAGATCAGGAATCAGGGTTGTCATGAGGCTAGAAGGAGCCTCAGGAGGCCAAGAGGGATTGGGCACAGCCGGTGGGCCCAGCTGGGACTGTGGAGCTGCCCACTAACCCCTGCCATGGGGGCTTGTGGGCAGAGCTTGGGTCCCCCGCCCCCAGCCTCCCTCCCTTTCCGGGGAATCCTGCTTAGTCTGGGCCTCTGAGCCCAGCACAGGGACAGAGGGAGGCCCCGGCCTTCCAGCCTGAGCCGTGGTTTCTGGCCTCCCGAGAGGCTCCCCAGCCTCCTTCAAGCTCAGGAGCATGTAGTGGTCAGAGAGCCCTGGGGACCAAAGGAGTAATTGAAACCAGGGCTGAGACATTAGAAACCATAACGCCAACTCCCTGGCTCCCCCAGGATAGCTCCTGGTTTTCTTCTCACCCCAGTCCTCCCTGCTGCTGACAGCTTGGCTCCCCCTGGCTCCCACCAGCTGGGCCACCGACCCCTTCCCAAACCAACTAGAAGGCACCCAGATTCAGCCCTCTGGGACCTCCTCTTTGTGCTCAGACAACTTCAGTGTACACTAGGCTAGCCTCTTCATCTTGAAATGCCCCAAAGTTTAGTTTTAATCCTTTTGTGGTAGAACTATTGTGGGGAGGAGCTGAGACTAGACAATGGGAAAGATTTTTCAAAAGTGAAAGAGAAAAGAGAAAAAGGGAAGGTAGATGTAGGGCAGCAATGTCCTAGTAGCAATGTACTCCATCCATACATGGAGAAGACCTGGACATGGTGATGCACACCCATAACTCCAGCACTCTGGAGGCTGAGGCAGGAGGATTCAAGGCCAGCCTGGGCTACATAGTGAGTTTAAGGGCAGCCTGAACTGCATAGCCAGACCTCATCTCAAAAAAGCAAACAAAACAAACAAACATAAATGAGTGAATGAACGAGAAAGACTAAGTCTCAACATCTGGGTCCCACCTCAGCCAGGCGTTTGATGGCTGATCAGAAGCTGTGGTGGAATAGGCTGCATGCTAGGAGAGGGGAGGTCTCCATAACTTGGGGTCCCTTTGACGTCTCTGCTTGCTCTGATATCTTCCTCCCTCCCCCTCCTTTCCCCCCCTAGTTCTTGCCTCTGACAGGAAGGACAGGGAGCCGAACTTTTGTCATCCTGATGGGAAGAGCCTCGCCCTGAACAGCTGCCGGAGGATTCCAGGACTCCTAGATTCCCCGGGAGTGCTGGTGTGGGAATCTGTGCCCCCTCGGTCTCCACATCTGTCTATCTTCCTGGCCCATCAGTGAGACTGAGGCGTTAGACACCTACTCCACCACTTACTGGCTCTGTGTCCTCAGGCAAATGACCTAATGTTCTAACTTCCTCAGAAGTAAAATGGGCCTCAATTACCTCATGAGTAAAATGGGATCATAATGGGGCCTATTTCTTAGGATTGTTGTAAAGATTAAATCAGATAATCCAATGAAGTGCTTCCACTGAGGCCTGGTAATTATGAAAGCCCCTTCACATGCTGGCTACAGCTTATTTCCAGTCTATATCTCTCCATCTTCTTCTCTGCCACATCTTTCTCCCCATCTCTGTCTCTGACACCAGCCTCTGTCTCTGACTGTCTGTCTTTCTGTCTCCGTGGTCTGTTTGTGTCTGGCTCTGCAGGTCTGTAGCCCCCTCCCCCCCCCAGCATCTCTACTTCTCTCAGCTCCGGCCCCTAAACTCAGCTAGGGTGCCTGATACAGAGGTACCCAGGGAAGTTTTTAATTCGAATATGGAATTCCCAGCAGTAGGATCATGCCTGGACCTGACTGAATATGGGTGAATCACAGTTGGTGGGACAGTGCTCGTGTCTACAGCCCTTCCTGGCTAGGCAGCAGAACTGGGGGCTTGGCCCGACAGGCTGTTGGACGAGGGGACTTGTCCCAACTGCTTCGGCCACCCCCACACCTGAGCCAAGGCCAGATCCCCTAGGACGAGTGCCTGCTTCGGGGTGAGGCAATCTGCTCAGAGCCCAGGACCGACCAAAGGGGAAGCCCTCCACCTCCACAGAGGATGGCTCATCTGCCCTCAGAACTCTCCGGAATTATCCCCCCCAAGCTCTGTGGGGAAACACTCTGCTCTCAAAGATCTGGCTGCTCTTGGCTTAGCCTCTAGCTGTCTCTGCCTCTCCTCCGTGACCTGTGGCTTCACAGCTGCTTGGTCTGTGCTCTCACACTGGACTGCCAAGGATGGCAAAGAGTGAGGGGTTGGGGAGTCTACATTCTTCACCTGGTCAAAAATCTCCTTCTTACAGTGGGGGTGGGAAGAGAGCAGTCCAATGTCATTTTTAGGACACTGGACCTGTGAAGACAACGGGCATGGTGTGGGATAGATGCTCAGCTCATGTGAACCAATGCAAAGAAGGGACTAAAGGGCCGAGGAGGTGGCATGCAGGAGTATGGACAGACCACAGAAAGGCTGCTGCTTAACTCTGGCTCAGCAAGGAGTCTTCTCTGGGGGCCAGGATCGGTCTCAACTAGCCCCAGACGCCCCCACACTTGGGTCCCAGCCATTCCCTCACGTCAGCTCTTGGGCAGATGGCCAGATGGGTGAGCAATTAAGACTATTCCCTAGTCCCAACATATCACTGCCTCAAGGTGCCCACCAGCTTCAAGTTCAAGGAGAGAGATCTGGGGACTATCAACCCAGAGAAGGAGAAGCACTGCACAGGTCACACAGCAGGGAGAGACGGAGGCAAGAGTCTTGGTGTCCTGGCAGTCAGCCTGGGCTTGTCACAGGGACCATGTGCCAACACTGTGACAAGGGGCATGTCCAAAACAGGGTTTTTTTTGTGGGGAGAGAACCTAAGAATCCTTGAACATGTGAGCAGCTGGGCTGGGCAGGACAGATGTGCAGCCTTCTGCCTTTTCCCTCAGACAGAGACAAGGACTGGGACAAGAGTTTGAGAGACAGAACCTGAGCAGTAGAGAGCTCAGGAGAAAGATCAAGAAACAGAAACTCTGGGACAACAGTCAGACACAAAAACAGACATCAGAGACTTAATGAGCCAGAGACAGAGACAAAGAAATGCAGAAGGAAGGAGACTCATGGAATTAAAGACAGGAAAGCACAGAAATAGGAAGTCGGTGGCAAATTCAGCTTCTTAGTCACAGAGCAACAGTGATATGGAGACAGATGCTGTCAGAGAAATTCAGAGGCTGGGGAAACAAAAAATAATTGGGGAAATGATAGAGAAGAAGGAGCGTGGAGGAACAGCAAGATAAGGGATGCAGAGAGAAGGACAGAATAAGGCAGAGAAGGACAAACAGTGAGTGGGAAAAAGAGACGGAAACATCAGAAGTGAGAGAAGCAGCACCAGAAGAGAATCTCCTGGTCTGTCTTTCCAGCTTAGTCTCCTCAGGGTGTGCCCCCTTGCTATTCTCTGGTTTCCATAGAAACAAGAAGGACAGCACCAAATCTGCATATACATTTACATCCTTTCTGTCTGCATAATTCAACAGGTTTCTGTGCATATTCATGAGGCTGTGAGTGAAGGTGACTCTCCCAATTCCTGTGCTATGCAATCCTTAGCTATGGTGCCCCCTGCTTGCAGTACAGTCATGGGCCCAGCCTGGCCTTGCAGGCCCTCAGCTGACCGCTCCTGTTCTCTCTGCTCCCCAGACACTCCTTTGTGCTCTACCGCTGGGCCTCATACTCGGACTATGCCCTTGCCCTTTGACCTTCTATCAGTCCCTCAGCATCAGTCCTGCCAGTGGTGCACACACATACACACACAGAGAAAGTCCTCTGGCAGAGCAATGAGAGATGGAAGGGGGTGACATTCAGCACCCCCTCAGCCACACTTCTGAGGGCAACTGAAAGGGTCACATGACAGGACCAGCATGTAGGACGAGCTGAGAGCGGACAGATCTGCCACCAGAGAGAAGCCCAGGACACTGTGGCCTCCTTATCACAGCCGATAGAGAGTCTGGTTCCAGCAATCACAGGACAGAGTCCAGAGTGTTCCAAGAATAGAGGCGTTAGTGGCTCCTATGGGGCAGGAGGTATGTAGGCATGACAACCCCTTCAGACACTGGATGCCCTCGTGGGCTAGGAGGCCCTCTGCCAGGGTCTGCTCTAGGCAAAACTGTGCCTGCACCATCTCCCTCAAAGCCTCCCAGCAGCCTCCGCCCTGGTGTTTCTGCCCCGTGCCCTCCATCCTCTCTGCAAGCACAGCAAGCAGTGTTCTCACTCTAAAACCCAACCCGATACTGCCTCACTACTCCATCAGGTCCCCTCAGCGACTCCGTCACCTCTAAGACACGATCCAAGCTCCGGGGCGAGAAATGCAGGCCTCCAGTCCAGCCCTGCTCACTCTGCGCCTTATCCCTCATAGTCCTTGCCTCGCTCCAGTGATCACCTGAAGCTGCTCGCTTCTGTCTGGCTCGTGCCTTCTCTTCACCTTGGACATTGCACATTTCTCCTGGCAGTATTCTACATGGGCACCACCTCCACTGGTACTATTTCTAATACTCCTGCAGCTGCTTTTTTTGTACTGGAAATTGAACCAAGGGATGCTCTACAGCTCAGCTACATTCCCAGCCTCGCTGTTTGGAGACAGGTTTTCACTAAGCTGCCTCCAACGGACTTGAACTTGGAATCCTCCTACTTCAGCCTCCTCCATTTCTAGGATTATAGGCACATGCCACTGTACCCAGTCATGTCCATGTCTTTGATGTTTCAGCTGAAGGCTTCTCTGTATTCGGGGCTCCCAAAAATCTGCACAGAAGCTGCAAAGGGAGGGGATGGGCAATACCCTTTCCAATGCTGCCACCTTGTGTCCAACTGTAGAAGTGTAGGCAGAATGTCACCTACCTAGAGCAGGAACCAAGCTGGGATTTGGAGATGACCAATAAAATCAGGCCTGATTCCGAGCTCCAGGCTGGTGCTCTGGTCAATATTAGGGAATGGAAAGATAGGCCCTGGGAGAGTTCTCAGAGGTTAGCATCGGTGTCCTTCAAATACTGTCAACGAATGAATTCCTAGCAGATAGAATGACAAACACAAAGGATCTGAAGGGGGAAATCTCACAGTTTGGGAAGGGCGAGGCATTAATGTGGTCAGAGCCCAGGCCAGAGATACACTGGATCATGGGCAGAAGCTAAGCTAGAAGGCAATGCAGTAAATGAATTTGGATCCTCTGGCAGCGAGACACCAGAGGAGCCAGCGAAGGTCACTCTGCGGGTGGCCACACACTTGGAGGCTCAACAATCATCCCTTCGTTAAATACTTAGTGAACACCTACTTACTATATGCCCAATGATGTTCAAGATCTAAAAGTTACATCAGTGAAAGACCCTTGTCCTTTTAGAACTTCTGTTCTTATCAGGGGTAGACAATGGATTCAACATTATTGTAAAGAAATTGTATTTTAATGCTCACCAGCAATCAGTACCACATACCACGATGCTGGGTGTAGTGGCTTGCGCCTGTAATCCTAGCACTCAGGAGGCAGAGGCAGGAGGATTGCTGAGTTCAAGGCTCGCGTGGGTTACATAGTGAGCTTAGGACCAGTGTGAACTACAAAACGAGACCTTGTCTCAAAAAAAAAAAAATGTACTGGGCTGGGGATTTAGCTCAGTGGTTCCAGCACCTGTCTTGCAAGCGCAAGGACCCGGGTTTGGTCCTCGGTTAACCACATACCATGCTGGGCGTGGAGACTCACGCCCAGCAGCAACCAGTACCACATACCACCGTGCTGGGCGTGGTGGCTCACACTGGTAATCCCAGCACTCGGAGTCAGAGGCAGGAGGATTGCTGAGTTCAAGGCTTGCGTGGGTTACATAGTGAGCTCAGGGCCAGTCTAAACTACAAAACGAGACCTTGTCTCAAAAAAAAAAATGTATTTAGAAGGTAAAAACATACACAAAAAAAAAGAGATAGTAAGAGAGATCAAAGGTGCTGACCTTCAATTTTAAATGGAGTGGATAAGCAGACTTCATTGAAGTGACATTTAAGCAAAGATCTAAAAGAAGGGGGAACTTAACTATGCAAGTATCTGGGGCATAACATTCTAAACAAAAGAACAGTTAGCAGCCTGGTTTGGAGGACAGGAAAGCAGGGATCGAGCCTGTTGGAAGATGAGGCGCATAAGCCAGCACTGGCTGTGGACACAACATCAGCAGGACTTAGTGTCTGCTTGGATAAGGGAAGCACATACTATGTACTTCCAGGCATATTCCATTCTGAATACTCATTCCAAGGGTAACACATACACATACCACCTCTTAAGGCAGGTGTTAGAATGGCCAACATGTTTGATCCCTTGTGACTCCATTACCATCTGGATGCTCCTCCACGGTCCTGCCCCTGGTTCCTTGACCTGAACTTCAGTTTCTCCCCGTCCACCCAGCTAGCTACTCCCCTATCTACGCTCTTTCATTGTTCCTGCTTTAACTTGTCTGGAAGAATGCATTGGATAAGCATTGGATAAGGGAAGCATTGGATAAGAATGCATTGGATAAGCTTCCCTTATCCAATGCTTATCCAGTGCTTGTGCTGAGTCCTTGCCTGTCTTGTGGACGCTGCTGACGCTCACACAACCCCTCCTAATAATATACAACCTCACAGTGTACAACCTAACCTGGGCTTTCAGCTCCATCGGGTCATGCTCCTACGTCCTCCGTGCATCTTTCCCAGTGACAATAGCTACCTCACACTTTCCACCAGTTTCCGGATCCCATTCTCAGCTACAGAACTAGACTCCCGGTTCTCCCCACCTGTTTACACACCCATCCTCAACTCTTCCTGGTCACAAGGAGTCATCTCTCCACGTTCTCGAAAGAGCTGGCCCCATGTGCTTTTGTAGCCAAAGCAAAACCTTCTCTAACAAGTTATATAAACAGAAACCACGTTGCAGTGGATTAAGAAAAAGTGGGAAGTAAAAAATTATATACAACCAGTGCTCTCTCCTAGGCTTAGTCAGGCTTTCTCATTCCAAAGGCCTCACCTCTCTGGCTCCTTCTCTGCCATTTCCTCCGACAGACTCCAGCTGGGCCCTGCAGAGGCCAAGTGCCAGGGAAAATGCTCCGGAACCGCTAGCCTCCCTCCCTCCCTCAGCTTGTAGCTTATTTCTAGATTTTCTGAGACACAGATCCTGCCTTCCTATTGGGATTTGCACCCCAGTTGTTTCCCTCCACAATAACACTTTTATCATCTGGGGTCCCCAGTTGGTGCCTCAGTGATAAGCAACCCAACCAGAAGCCCCTGCCAGTTTATGCTACCTCACTGAACCGCTCTTTTGGCAGTTTTCACACTTGTTCCACTGGACTCCTCCACACCTGGCCACAGAAAAACGGATCCGGATAGGACGTTGTCAAAGACCAATAGTGCGCAAGAAACTGGCCCACAGATCTGGTGACTCATGATAACTGGCAGAAAACACACAAGTGAGTATGTTAAGAGAGAAAGTATGTAGAAGCTGAAATGGAGTAAAACCCTTGAATTAGGATTTATGACTATGTAGTCTAGTTTATGTATAGATATTAAGAAAATTGTCAAAAATATGTGAATAGTACAGAGCTTTATTTCTTGCTGGTATGGTGGCCCATGCCTGGAATCCCAGCACTTGGGAGGCTGAGGAAGGATTGCTGCAAATTTGAGGCCAGGCTGGGCTATATCATGAGTTAAAGAACTACATAGCAACATCCTATCTCAAACAACAAAAACCCAAAACTTTATTTATTCATTTTGAGATAGGGCCTCATTCTGTAGTTCAGGCTGGCCCTGAACTCACTGTGTAGCCCAGGCCAGCCTCCAACTCAGCAGTCCTCTTACCTCTGCCTCCCAAGTGCTGGGATTACAGGTATGAGCCACCATGCCTGGCATTGTGGTGTGTAGTTACTGGGGATCAAACTCAGGACCTTGAGCTTGCCAGGCATTCGCCAGAACCACTGAGCTAAATCCTCAGCCTCCTCAAAACTTTATTTTTCTTCAAGTTTAAAATGGGCTGATATGCTTTAACTTTATGTTGATCTTTATCATTTTGGTGCTTGAAAATAACCAAGGAACCTCGTACGGTGGTACACACCTGTAATCCCAGCAGCTGGGAGGCAGAGGCAGGAAGATTGCTATGAGTTTGAGACCAGCCTGGGCTACATAGTGAGTTCAAGGGCAGTCTGAGCTACAAAATGAGACCCTGTGTCAAAAAAAGGAAAAGAGCTGGGTGTGGTAGCTCACATCTGTAATCCCAGCACTCGGGAGGCAGAGACAGGAGGATTGCTGTGAGTTCGAGGCTGGCCTGTGGTACATAGTGAGCTCAGGGCCAACCTGAACTACAAAAGCGAGACCATCTCAAAAAAGAAAAGAAATTAACTGTGCAAGCTGAGCATGGTAGTCCATATCCATCATCCCAGTACACAGGAGGCAGTGGGAAGATTGTCATGAGATGAAGTCCATCCTGGGGTACAGAGTGCATTCAAGGCCAGCCTGAACCAGAGAGGGAGACTGTCTCAAGAAAAAAAAAAAAAAAAAGCAAACTTAAAAACAAACAAACAAACAAAAAACCCAAAGCATTTTCTAAACCTGTTCTATTATTCACTTTCAATGTTAATGTGGATTTGTGATATATTTTCATAAGAACTAATGAGCCTAGTGTGGTGGTATACAATTCAAAGCCAGCCTGGAACTACACAGTGAGACTCAGTCTCAAAAACAAAAACAACCAAAAACCCAACACTAAAATAATTGAAAAAACTGTGAACAAAGAAAAAATCCTGAATTACTTGAAAGGAGTTGGAGGTAAAGCCAAAGATGACCGAGTCACCACAGTAGCCATAATTACCTTCAGGGGTTTATGGGATGTTTCATGACCCTCTGCATCTGAAGGGGATGGTGGGGTGGTCAGTTTCCAGGTCTGACATCCTCTGAGTGCTTATTACACTTGTCCTGCCTGTCCTCGGGTCCTTCACATCACTCAGGGCTGAACTATCCTTAAAAGCAAAGATGTGGTGTGCAGTGATAGAGCACTTGACTGTCATGTCCAAGGCCCAGGGTTTGATTCCCAGGACCAGAGGAAAAATAAAAGTTCTGACTATTATCCTGTTGGCCTCGTGATCACCTTATCTGTCTTTAAAACCCTTATCCTGCCAACAGCTTGGTGTGGGGCACAAATCTCTAATCCTAGAACATGGGAGGCTGAGGCAGGAGGATCACTGTGAATTTTAAGGCTAGATTACTTAGTGAATTTAAGACCAGCCTCAAGTACATAGTGAGACCCTGCTTCAGAAAGACCAAAAATAACAACAAAAACCCATATAAATTCTTCAGTTCCAACTTTCTGCTTTATCATGACTAGACACCCAGGCTGCTGGACACATTGGGAAAAAACTTTGAGATCCATAGGAAACACAATGGATTAAACTCTTTGGCATCTACCATTGCTCACAAACTTGATAGCCTTTGGCTAGTAATACCTTTACTTCCTCCCTCATGCACTTGATCTCACCATTGTAGATTTGAGTCTGACGCCAAAATGAAGCAGAAAAGGGTAAAAAGCTAAGGATGAAACTCAAAGAAAGATGTAGGATTGAACATGTTCCTCACCGCTTCAGTGCTAGAGATTGAACCAAAGCTTTCATACTGACTTACATCTGTAGCCCTTTTTGAGTTATAGTCTGCTACATTTCTTAGATTGGGTTCAAATTTGTGATCCTCTTGCCTCAGCCTCCCAAAGTGCTTGGATTATAGGCATACCACTATGCCCAGCAACTGAGGTGGCTAGTAAAGCATTCATAAAATGAGTCATTTATGATACCAACAATAAGAATTTATATAGTACTAGGTACCCAGGTGATATCTCTCAAATATATTTCTCATTAATTCTAACAAGCCTGAGAGATAAACACTTTTTTTGTGGTACTGAGGACTGAACCCAGGCCTTCACACTGAGCTGTATCCCAAGGGTCTCACTATATTGCATAGACTGCACTTGAACTTTTGACCTTCTGTGTCAGTCTCCCAGACTACAGGTATGCCCTGCCATATGTGTTGAGGCAAACACTGTGGTATTAACATGAAGACGTTAAGGCAGAAAACAGTAACTTTCAAGCGGCAGAACCAGGATTCAAATCCTGGCAGGCTGGTGCCTCAGTAAATGATTTTATCCTAACACACGTTTACAATGCCACATTTGAAGGAAAAAGACCTGACAGAGTTCCTAAATCAGGAGCCTAGACTGATTCCCATTACTGACTGAGACGTTTTGTGTATTATGTGTATGTGTGGTGCTGGGGATTGAATCCCAGATCTTACAAATGTGGGAGAAGTACTCTACCACCAGGCCACATCCCAGTCCTGATCCACCTTAACAGCTGCTCCTCCCAGCAGCGGCCTGGGCTTACCCTTCCCGTCTCCAACCCACGCACTCCAAGAGGGCAAAGGCAGAGACTCTCATTGCTTTTATCTTATTTCCACACAAGAGCCAAAGAGGTGCATCAGACAATGGTAGAACTTTTATTCCTTCTTTCCTTAAGCCTCTATCAGAAGGCTATGTGTAGAAGGCAGACTAAAGCTTCTAAGCAATCTGAAAGTCAGCAGAGGCCCCACACCTGTTGATTTTCATTGTCCCCTTCACATAAGCCAGAGGGCCAGGGGAGAAGGACTTGTGTAAACCCAGGCTCTACTGGGAATGTTCAGCTTCCTGGAGAAGGCACAGTCAGCCAGATATTCAGACCCCGAGGACAGCTTGGTTCAGTAGGTCTTCAGGACCGGTTGTCTCGAAGCCTTCTTCGGGGTCGGAAGCCACAGCTGGAGCTGGGCACAGAGCCCAGGCCGGGTGGTGCCCCTGGGGGCTGGTAACCACACTCACTGGGGTCCAAAGGGTCACGGCTGAGCAGTACCCACACTGCAGGCACATGGCGGCGAACTGTGAGGGGGTCAAGGCCCGTGTCAGGTGAGGTGGGGACCCAGCTATCCTCAGTCTGCAGGAAATGCAGTTTGGTGAGCTGATGCAGGCCTGGGATGCGCCGCTTGACAATCTCAGCACAGCTGACAGCTTTCCCTGCTGCTCGGCCAGAACCTGAGAACACCACGTGCCGAGCACTGCCGCCCTCCAGCCGACCCAGGGCCAGCCCCAGCAGGTTGCGAATTTTGCTGCCATCTCGAACACGCATCTCCAGGGTGTCAGGAGGCAGCTGAGGGACTGGGGAAGGTGCCGGGAGCTCTACCGAGCCAGCTTTCCGGTAGTGCTCCATCTTGCTTGTAGGGAGTTCTGAGTCTTGCCGCCCACTGCAGGAAGGTATCGGGTGAATCATTCTAGTCAGTGGGTCCCAGGCTGCCCTCCATTACTCCCTCCACCCAGGCAGGATGTGGCCCTGCTTCTCATTTCCAGCAGGATCGCATCCATTCACCCCTGCTTCTCACAACCGGGTCCGGCGGGCCTCCCTCACCCGGGGGAGACGCTTACCCCTTACATTCTTGTTCCTCTAGACAGGCCACAGATCCCCTCATTAATGCCGGGGAGCAGGAGACAGGACCTAACTCCCCAGTACTGGCCTTTCCGTGACAGGACCAGGCCCCCGCACCCCAAGATCCCAGGACGGGGAGGGAGCCCCGCTGGGCCACGGTCCAGACCTCTCACCCGAGGCTCCCTCAGAACTGGAGGGAGTGCTTCTCACAAAGGCTCTCCAGGACGGGCCGAGTCCCCTCACGCTGTGCTCCCGGGTTCCCCAGGACACAGCCAAGGGCCTCCACCCATGTCTCCTAGAGGGCAGAACCCGACCTCCGAGGCCCCTTGGTCAAGGCCGAGTACCCTCACCCCGAAATTACCTAGGTCGATTTGCATCACCAGTCCCTCAGAAACCAGAAGTTCGCGCGCGGGCCTGCACGGGCCACTCTTGCCGCGGTCTGCTTCCCCGAGGCTAAAGCAGCAGGAGCCGGCTCCTCAACTCCGAGCGCGCCCACCCGGCTGACACGGCCCTCACAGCCGGGGCCGCCAGCGCTGTCAAGCCGCGAAGGACCGCCAAGATGGCGTAGACCCGGAAGCGCGCAGGGGTCGCGGGGCCGCGCACGCTGGGCGGGGCGGGGCGGGGAGGGGAGGGGGCGGGGCCCGGGGAGACGGAGAACTGAACAGGGACCTGCGGGCTGGGGACCCACGACGCAAACTTCGGGGCTACTCCGGGCTGGGGGGGAAAGGACACTCCAAAGGGGAGAAGGGCGGCCATGGGAGGCGCTCTGCCTTGAAAGGATGAGGATTTGGCCCTGAAGATGGGCGAACAGGCGCGATGTGAGAGACCGCAAAAGCAAAGGTGAAGCGAGAGGGGGCGTGGATGCGACTGAGAGATTTGGTTTGGCAAGGCTGTGGTGCAGACCGATCCATCCTTGGTTACAGAATTCTGAGTTTCGACTTCATCTCGTGGATGTTGGCGAATCACAGGGTGCTTTCAGCAGCGGCCAGTTGTGCACCTCACTCTGGCTGCAGGGGCGGGGGTTCAGGCGGTCAATGACCTGGGAGAGAGCTGTACCTCACCCCTACAATCCTCACAGTACCCCCAGGCCATGGGGGCCCAAGGGCACATCCAGTGTTTACTAGGCGCCTGGTGTATAATAGATGCTCAAGTATTTGTTAAATGGTTTTACTGAATTAATAAACCACAGAATGGCAGTGGGATATACCAATAAATCTTATGCTTTAAATGAAAAAAAAAGAAAAGGTGAAGAGTTGTCGACTGTTTGGACGGAGAAGTAGTCTAGGATGACTGCCAGGTTTCAGGCAGGTTTAGACACGCTGGAGTTTGAGGTACAGAGACTGCATGGGTTGGTCAGCAGGCAATTCCGAATCTAGAGCTAAAACATTCCCTACGACCACAAGGGGGCAGCGAGCACCTGGAGTGTGGCACTAATCTCGGGGGTTTTTTTTGTTTTTTTTTTTTGTGATCCCGGAGTTGTCTATATTCTTCCCTGCCCTTCCCAACTTTTTCTCCCTGGAGCCTTAAACTTCCTACATCTAAACCTCTTAGGTTTCCCTTCGCAGCTAATGGCATCAGGTGGATTCCCAAGAGAGAAATTTCAAAGTTTCTGCATTTGCACACCCTGTTCCCTTGGCTCTTGAAGTCCCACACATCACCCATCAGGAATGCGTCCTCTTCCTCGGATCAGGGATTTAACTCAGTGGGTCCAGTGTCTGCCTTGCAAACGCAAGGTCCGCAGCTCAATCCCCAGTAACCAAATACCACAACGCTGGGCGTGGTGACTCAGCAATCAGTACTACATACCACAATGTGGCTCATGCCTGTAATCCCAGCACTAGGGAGGCGAGGCAGAATTGCTGTGAGTTCAAGGCTTGCCTGGGCTACTTACTGAGCTCAGGGCAGGCCTGAACTACAACAGTGAGGCCCTGTTTTTTTAAAAAAAAAAAAATGTATCCTCTAGGGCCAGGGATTCAGCTCAGTGATTCTAGCACTTGCCTTGTAAGCACAAGGTCCCAGGTTCAATCCCTGGGAACCACATACAACAATGCCGGGCATAGTGGCTCACCTCTGTAAACCCAGCACTCAGAAGGCAGAGGCAGGAGGATTGCTGTTGAGTTCGAGGCTGGCCTGGGCTACATTGTGAGTTCAGGGCCAGCCTGAACTACAAAGCGAGACCCTGTCTCAAAAAGAATGTGTTCTCTTACAAAAAGTGTCCCTCTAAATCCCTTGTTCTTCTGTGCCTGGAAGGACCCTCTGCCCCCCTCACAGGACTTCTTTTATTTGAGTATCTCCCTTGCTACTCTGTGTACTGCAGGTATTAGGTGGTCCTATGTGTGTCTTCCCTACCTAGCATGGTGTCTAACTTGGTAAATATAGGATAAATGGATGTGTAATGGGATGTCCCAATCACATCCATCAACAAAGAGCCTACATGATGAAAGCTGTAGCCCTCCCCAAAAGCCAGGCCATTTGAGTATAGTTCCTATTCCAGTCAGTCAGGTTGATAGCTCTGCCCTTTACTACCCATCCCCCACATCCTTACCATCAAGCTCATCGTGCCCCGGAAGCCAGCACTCCTCCAATGAGCTCTACAGTTTATTGTCACTGTAATAAATACACTGATGGGAGAAGGGGATTTGCAAATCACAATTTCCAGGTAACTGGATCTTTGACCTCAAAGCCCTGACTGAGTACAGACAGGTGGACCCTGAATCCACCTTTGCCTTGACGGATCGGCACAGGACACAGGCCCTGGAGTGGGGAGTGGCTGTTACTCTTCTGCTGGCTTTACTTGCTTGGCAGCCTCTAGTTGGCAAAGTAGCTCATCCCACTGCACAAACTGCTTAGAGAGAAGCATTGTCTAATTTTAGGTCAAGGTGAGAACAGCAGTCTTAGATTTTGTATCTACCAAAAGGGATGTGGGTGGAGGAACAGGGAAACGTAGGTTAGTGGGGAAGGGAAGGAATGGGGTGACTGGAGAGAGCTTGGGGGTAGCACTCGTTAGGTGAGCAGAAAGGATACAGTCTTGTTGTATTCCTCCAGGAGAGCCTTGGATTCCTCAGTGATCTCCATACACTGGTCCTGTGGGCCCAAAGCAACAAAGAAACTGGACAAAGCTCCATCTCCCATTAACTTCCTGCCACATCCTTCCCAATAGGGCCTAGAAAAAGCGATGCTTAAACCTAAAGTAAAAGGAGCAAATCGCTAAATGGGCCCTTCCAGGCCTCAGGATGAGTGTCTACACAGCAGTCTAAAGACTGACGGAAAGGGAAATGAGGTACACTTGAAGTCAACTTTCCCTCTAATAGTTTTCTTTCTGCTATGCCTCTTAATTGCAAACCTCTTTGAACTTGAATCTAGGGCACAGCGGAGAGTGAGAAGAGGTAGAGAGGAAATCCTCTACCCCCCAACCACAGTCAAGCATCCTCAGGAAATTTTGGAGAGTGAGTGAGTGAGTGAGTGAGTGTGTGTGTGTGTGTGTGTTTGTGTGCGCGCACACGTGTGCCCCTGGCAAATGAACCTGAGCTGCACCCCAGTCCTTTACATTTTTTATTTTGAGGCAAGGTCTTGATCACTTCCCCAGCTTCGGCTCAAATTTGTGGTCCTCCCACTTCTGGCTCCCACTGTGCTGGGATTGCCATGCCTGGCTCCTAGGAATTCCGAGTTCAACTTTCTAGTGTCTTAAAATAGCCCTAGTCTGAGAGGCAGGTGGCCTGTGGCCCTATGCAAATCCTGTCCCCTTTTGAGAAGGACATAGGGAAGATAAAGGATAAACCTCCAAGTTTCTAAATAGAAAGGCCTGAGGCTCCTTTCCTAGGTGGCAGGAATGGGAAAGAGGTGCCTTACCACCTCCGCTTTCTCTGCCAGTCTTCTCCCCTCCCATACCTGCTGCTGGATGTGGATCTGGGCCAAGTGCTGCAGGCGGGCAGCATGCTCGGGAACAGCTGTAAAACACAACACACTGCCTGAGGATGCTTGTGCCTCCCCCGGGACTGCTCAATAGTCTATTAGGTCTTCGGCAGGATTAGAGTATTGAGTGGAGAAGCTAAACAAACGCAAAGCTTCATCGACCACTGTAGCTGGAGGGGGGGGTGTGGCTCGCTGCCCACCCCAGTCTTAACTCCAGGACCCACAGGGGAGGGGAAGAAGAGATGCAGAGGAAAAGAAAAAAACCTTGGAGTCCCCAGCATTGCCCTTACCCTGCCCAAGTGATATGAGCAGAGCCAGGTAAATGCAGCTTTGTCTATTGTGGGACTTGCCGCTTTGCTCTGAGCCCAGCAGGGCCAGGTCTGCCTGGCCTAGGGAACAGGAAACCTACAAGTGGACTAAGGATGAATGCCACATCCCTAAACTTGCCACCTGGAATCCAACATAAAGAGCCTAGCCACGACTCTGGGCTCACAGCTTAAGGCTATCAGATGCTCAGTGGGTAGTTGAGCAGGGGAAGAGAGGAGCTGGGAAACATACCTGGAGACAGACAAGATGGGTATCTGGATTCAATTAAGGCTACTGCCTGCTTGTCAAAGCCCAGGCCCAAAGACTCCCTCAGCAGTACAGCAGGAAGAATTAGCATGCCTGGCAGGGCTGACAGTAAAAACTGGGCTCTACAACACCCTTCAGGACAGATGCTAAAGGACGGGGTAGAAGAAATCCCCAGATCTGGGGCTCCTAGTGTGTATGCTAGTGTTCTCAGGCCCAACAACCTCTGAGGTCCTGAAAATTAGACTCTCCATCTGGGTATTTTAATCCTGGCACACATGGCAGGAAGCCCCAGGGTGGACACTAAAGAAAACGAGTGGAGCCAGCCTGAGCCCAAGGAAGCTGAGGCGTAGGGAAGTCACGTTCAACCCCTCCCCAAGCAGCACAGTGGAGCTGCAGTCCCAGATTAGTACCTTTAATGGAAGCACTGTCCAGCATGGGCACCAGGGCATCCACCTGCTCCAAGAGTGCAACCTGGGACAGGATGAACTGCTCCTCTGAAGCATAAAAACAAGACAGCGGCAGTGCAGCAAGCCCGACATGGTTATTTCCTGGGCCAAGCACCTGGCAGGGGTGAGGATGAGGCCCTGGAGCTTTCCCACCCTGCCCTCTTCTTCCTTTCACACCTCCCCCTGACACAGCTGGAGTCTCTTCTAGCCTCTAACAACTCACCAAATGCCTCATAGGCTGTGGGAGCCTGGGACACACAAGAACCCAAGGGAGCTCCAGAAAGGGAGACATGTAGCAGATTACACGAGGCAGGTCCTGCTTAGTGGTGTCACAACTTGTAATCCCAGCCACACAGAAGGCTATGGCAGGAGGATCTCAAGTTGGAGGCTAGTCTGGACATCTTAAGGTGGCCCTGGAGTGGCGAAGTAGCACAGTGGGAGAGCTGTGGCCTAGCACGTCCAGGGCCTGGGTTCGGTCCTCAGTACAACACAGGTAAACAAAACAAAGGCCATTTAAGTTCATGGAGTGGGAAGACATTCAAGAAAGAGGACTGGGAGGTGCTATGTTTGCCAGTTATATAGGGAAAAAATTCAGTTAGCTGAACTGAAGCTACATCACAAAAAACACAGCTGGATGGAAGGACAGGCACCACACTGGAAGGCCTTCAGCAGCAGGCTAAAGAATTAGGATTTTATCCTAGCAAGGGAAGGAGATACTGAGGGCTGAGGCAGGCAAGCGACATGGTGGAAACGTTTTATAAAGATGAGACGAAAGACAAAAGTCAAAATTATGACTTAAGAAACTGTGCAGCTGTTAATTTTTGAGTAAGAGTCACTTCCCGAGGCAGTGTCGTGGGAGGGACACGGGCTGGACTCAATGCAGGAAAAGATCTTTTGAACTTGGGGGTGGTGCCACGGCAACTGGTCAGGTGCCCGCCCTTGGGGAGCGTGGGCAGCACCTCCCCGCCGGAGCTGCCCCTCTCCATTTGTCCTCAGCACTGCACTGCACAGACGGGTTACAAGCTTAGGCTCCTAATGCGGAAACTTTGTTTTTCTAGCTCTGGCTGTATATATGAAGGCAAGAACTTTCTGGATTTTCACTATATATCTCACATCCAGAATAAAGCCTGGGTCATAATAGATGATCATTAAATGTCTTTTTGTTGAGGGGGGTGGGTAGCGGAGATTGAACCCAAAGATTTTGCATTGCAGTACATGCCCAGCCATGTTTAAAATTTAATTAAAGTTCTGTGTGTATGTGTGTGAGACAAAGTCTTGCTGTAGAGCCCAGGCTGGCCTCAAACGCGTGACAATCCTGCCTCTGCCAGTGCTGAAATTACAAGCATGCACCACTAACACCTGAGTACCAGCCCTTTTTCTAGTTTTTTTTTTTTTTTTTTTTTTTGAGACAGGGTCTCGCTTTGTAGTTCAGGCTGGCCCTGAGCTCAGCCTCAAACTCATCACAGCAATCCTCCTGCCTCTGCCTCCCGAGTGCTGGGATTACAGGCATGAGCCACCACGCCCGGCACTGTGGTATGTGGTACTGGTTGTTGCTGGGCGTGAGTCTCCACGCCCAGTATTGTTATGTGGTTACCGAGGATCGAACCCGGGTCCTTGTGCTTGCAAGACAGGCACCAGAACCACTGAGCTAAATCCCCGGCCCCCCTTTTTCTAGTATTTTGGGACAAGTCCTCACTAAAGTTACTAAGCTACTCAGGATTGAACTTATGATTCTCCTACCTCAGCCTCATGAGTAGATGGGATTACACGCATGTGCCAAAGCCCCAGCTGAATATCTTCTGCATGCGTGAACGAACACAGCTACTCACAAAAATCTAGATGTGGAGTGGCTGGCTGGTATTCCTGCCTAAAGCCCTAGAATCTCAAGAGATTTCTCAAACAAAAGAAAAATGCTAAAACTCATGCCAATACTCTCCTGCTGATGACATGACCTGTCCTCCCTCTTTCCTAGAAGACCCTCTGTCTGGTGATCAGAATGAGGAAAGTTCTGAAGGGAACTGCCATGGGTGGAGCACTGATGGACACTGGACAGCTTCCACTGCGCTGACTAAAGTATCATGACTCGAGGCTGACCCAAAGGTATCCTGACCCAGTGCTTACTATTGGGTCCACAGACTCACGTCAGCCTCAGCAAGCAGCCAGGCCAGAATCCCAGACAGTGGCCTTCAGGGCTGCATCTATGACAAGAAGGCAGAGGGGCTCAGCCCCCCAACACACACCATCAGGTGCATGTGCCCACATAGTCCAGCATTACCTGCTAAGATGAACTGCAACTTAGAGGCATCAGGTATGGCAATGCGGTCGATGTACTCAGGGTCCAGGTATTTGATCAGGTCTTCAACTAGAAAAGAACAAGGTGAAAAGAAAACAGAGCTAACAGGGTGGGGTCTTACAAAGAAAGCCTGGGAGAGCTCATCCTTGGGGAGAGCCTTGAGTGAGGAGCTGGTACCCACAGTGAACCACTGGCAGCATTCACCAGGTGCCCTGTCCCATTTCCTTGTCTCTCCATTGTCATCACCTGCTGGCTGACCTCACGTTCTGGAGCTAGAAACATAATCTCTGCCAGCAGTCTGGAGCACCCCACATTCCCCATGACCTATTCTCACCTGGTAGAAGACCTCTTTCCTCCTCAATGCCACCAATACCAGCCAGGGCTTCACTCGATTTCTCCTTGACGAGCATATACATAACTAAAGAGACATGGCTGAACAAGCCTGGAGCTCTCAGTAACTAATTCTTTTCTGCTTCTCAACTTTGGCTGGGGAAATCTCACACCATCTTTTCCTCCTTTGCCAAGGGAAGCTTTCAGGCACTAGAATGGGCTTGAGGTTTATCCTTAAGGTAGAAAAGCATTCCCCCAATTCACCACTTCAGGGAAATGTCTTCACATTCTTTCTATCCTCACAGGACTCTCTAATGATGTACTGACTGAAGGGCCAAGCTCAGGTCCCAGGAATCACAGGCATGGCAAGCAGGGCAAGCAGGCACCCCGTGGAAGCACTTACTCTTTTTGTACAGAATCTTCACCCTCTCTCTCTTACTGGCAATGTTTCCCAAAGCCACCTGCACCTTGACCAGACCATCAGCCACCTGTAAAAGGTATGGAGGTTAATTCTAACCAGACCATCTGGTTCAAGGCTTGGAAGTAGTAAAGAACCTTTATCCTGCCGGGCATGGTGGCACACGCCTGTGATCCCAGCATTTGGAAGAGGAAGCAAGGAATGCCACGAGTTCAAGGTCAGCCTGGGCTACAAAGTGAGTTCAAGCCAGTCTGAACTACATAACACGATACGAAGAATCTTTATTTCCCTAGACTACCAAACTTCAGAATCCCAGTGATCTATGTTGGTCCTCTCTGCTTATATTAAAGAAAATATAAGCTGGGTATGGTGGTATGCCTATAATCCCAAAACTTGAGGGCTGAGGGAGGAGTATCGTCACAAGTTTCAGGCCAGCCTAGCTACAAAGTGAGACCTTTTCTTAAAAAACAAACAAAATACATACAAAGAAATCCCTGGGCTGAGGATTTGGCTCAGTGGTTCTGGTGTCTGCCTGGCAAGCACAAGGTCCCAAGTTTGATCCTCTGTACCACGTATCACAATGCTGGGCATGGTGGCTCACATCTCTAAATGCAGCACTTGGGAGGCAGAGGCAGGAGAATTGCTGTGACTTTGAGGCTTAGCCTGGGATACCTAGTGAGTTCAGGAACAGCTTGAACTATAAAGTGAAACTCTGTCTCAAAGAAAAAAAAAAATTTCTTGCCTTCAGGAGAATCTCTTTTGGGGGATAACTTGGGATTGAGCCTTGTACTGAGTTACAGCCCCAGAACATTTTTTTGTTTCAATTTTTACTTATTTAGAGATGAGGTCTCTTTCAAGTAGTTCAGGCTGGCTGCAAATTCATGGTGATCCTCCCACCTCAGGTTCTAAGTGCCGGGATTACAGGAATGGCTCACCACATCTGGCTCTTTTTTTGTTCTGAGATAAGATCTTGTTAAATTGCCAAGTTAACCAAGTTGGGCTCAAACTTAGGATCCTCTTGGCCGGGGATTAAGATCAGTAGTTCTGGCATCTGCCTGGCAAGTGCAAGGTCCTGAGTTCGATCCCTGGTACCACATACCACAATGTCGGGCCTGGTGGCTCACAGCTGTAATCCCAGCGCCAAGGAGGCAGAGGCAGGAGGATTGCTATGAGTTCAAGGCTAGCCTGGGCTACATAGTGAGCTCAGGGCCAGGCTGAACTGCAAAGCAAGAACCTGTCTAAAAAAAACCCTAAACCAAACCAAAATAAAAAACTTGGGATCCTCTTGCCTCAGCCTCCCAGGGTTCTAGGATGACAAGTCTATACCACCATGCCACCTCCGAGAATCTTCAGTGTGAAAGAACAGAGAAGCACGTACACTATAGGGAGTGTGAAGTCTGATTACAGAAATAATGAACTATTTTAGAATTTATGAGGCACCAGTATATATTACACATTCCTTGGTTCGTAAAACTCTGGGTTTGAGCATGTGAAATGCAACTTCCTCATCCAGGCCTTTATTACCTCGTGACTGGATAGCTGTACAGGTATCAGGCCCTGGCCTAGCTCCAGCCCTATCCCCTCTGTCTCAACTCCAATATGTGAGATGGAAAAACCTAGGACGACTTTAAGATCCCCAAACCAGTGCGACCTTAGTATAAAGGATGCAGAAGAGAATAACGTGAGGGGAGAGGGAGAGTCTGTTGGACAACAAAATGGGAATGTCTAGTAGACAAGTGGACATATCCATCAGGTTCTCGGAACAGAATACACATTTGAGACAAGACATGTAAAGAGTAACTGAAACTAAGGAAGCCAATGAGCTTACTTAGAAGGGGAGGAATTTCAATATTTAAGGGTCAAATGAAGGAGGAGGAGGGGGCAGTAAAGAGATCACGCGGTTTTCGATTTTAAAATGCTAATATTCAAGGAGCAAACACGTGTGGGAGGCAAATGAGCCTGAAAACAGCAGCCAGAGAGGTAGAAGGAAATCAAGAGAATTAAGAGTCACAGGTGCCAGAGGAAAAAACTGTTTGGAGATGTTAGTTTTCAAACGAAAGTACAATTTGTAAGTGACAACTAATTCCAAAAGAAGGGTACAGGTAGCTGGATGTAGTGACACGTGCCTATCTATAGCACTTGGGAAGATAAGGATTGCCGTAAGTTCAAGGACAGCCTAAGATACATAGTGAGTTCAAGGGCAGCCTGAACTCCATAGTGAGACCTTGTCTCAACAAACGAGCACAAAAGCCAAAGTGTGCACACAGACATCATTACCTCTGACTCCTTAGCTGCAGGATATGCCTGACGTTACATGAGAAATTCTTCAATGAATATTCTTCCCATTAGAGGGGACTAGCATACCTGAGCTTCGCACCTGTCAAGTCCAGTCATTATTGTGCCCTGCCAGCCCATATCTGAACACCCAGTACCCAATCCTGGACTCTCCTAATCCTGGCTTCCCACATTCATCCTCACCTCTTGACGCCATGTAAGTCTCCCTGAACTATTCTTTTTAACAATTAAGTACGCAGGGCTGCAGGACAGAACTTGCACTATGGACTTCAGCTCTTACTGAAACTCTCATTAGTCAGCTTCTCAAGTGTGTCAAGTCTCCCCAAGTAGTCGAGGGCTGGGGCAGAATCTTAGTCACTGTCCTCACTAAGCCCATCTCAAAAAGGCCTAATCAACTGCTGAGGCCCTTCATGGCGATGGCCCTCAAACCTCCAATAGGCTCTAAGTGACCTCAGATCTTTCGTAATTGCAAAGGCTGGATGCTAGACCCCGGGTCTGGAGCGACTGTGTCCATCCCGAGGGCGGGACCTGGGGATAGTTTTTGCCCTCGCCAAGAAACGCACCACTACAGCAGACTCTTACCTTCCGCGAGCCGCGGGTCCTGACTGGTCCGTACACCCAGCGTTCCAGCTCCTCCACCCGGGCCTGTAGCCTCTGCACATCGGTCAGAGAGGCCATCGCTACAGCCACCGAGCCTCCGAGGAGGAAAAGCCAGAAGGCGGGACCTCCGTCCAAACAGGAAATCTGACCAATCCGAGGGCACGTGTGGTCTCTCTGCAGGAAGTGGCGTCCCAATTGAGATTTTCAGTGCCGGAAGTGGGCGGACAGGAACAGAGATACAAGGAAAAAACAAAAACAAAAACTGGTTACCTGGGCAACGCCACTGTTGTCTCGGCCCAGTCTTGACTTCTAGCATCTGGTTGACAACATTTTAGTTTTCTTCTTCGAATTCCAAAGAATTTCTTCTTCTAATACTAAAGAGTTCCTTTCCCCACATTCCCTAATATTGGAAGTGCTGTCCCAAGGTAGATCAATCCCCATACATCAGGAGGAAGATTCCTGAGTGTAACTTCTGGAGTCTTTTGAGGTTCAAGAGACTAAATGACTGGGCCAGGGATTTAGCTCAGTGGTTCCAGCGCCTGTCTTGCAAGCGCAAGGGCTGGGTTTGATCCCCAGTTAATCATATACAATACTAGGCGTGGAGACTCACGCCCAGCAGCAATCAGTACCACATACCACAGTGCCGGGCTTGGTGGCTCACGCCTGAAATCCCAGCACTCGGGAGGCAGAGGCAGGAGGATTGCTGTGATGTGAGTTTGAGGCTGAGCTCAGGGCCAGCCTGAACTACAAAGCGAGACCCTGTCTCAAAACAAAACAAAACAAAACAAAAAAGAGACTAAATGACCACAGGCAGGTGGAGTGGTGCACTCCAGAAATCCCAGCACTTTGGAAGGCTGTGGAGAACCGCAAGTTTAACCCAGTTGAGAAAGTTTAGTGACTTGTCTCAAAAACAAAACGCCTGAAAAACCTGGACGTGGCTTAGAAGTGCTGCACGTGGCTGGTAAGCACAAGGTCCTGAGTTCAATTCCCAGTGCAAACAAACAAACAAAAAGAAAAGAAAAAGAAGTTAGCCAGGCATAGTGGCACACACCTCTAATCCCAGCACCCAGAAGGCGAAGGCAGGAGGATGGCCATGAGTTAAGAGGCCAGCCTGAACTACACAGCAAGACCCTGACAAAAAAACAAAAATAAAACAAAAGCATCGGGATCATATCTCTGTATTAAGGCTCTGGGTTCAAACTGTAGTATTGTTAATCATAGTAATAAAAAGATTTGTCCAGAGCACTATGGTGAAGAATCAGGATTTTAACTCAAGCAGTCTGATTCAAGAAACTTTCATTTTCATGGAACCTTGCTATTCTGCCTTCACCTGTAAGAACTCCTGGCCTAGGACCGGGGATTTAGCTCAGCAGTTCCGGCGCCTGTCTTGCAAGCGCAAGGACCTGGGTTCGATCCCCGGTAACCACATACCTATACTGGGTGTGGAGGCTCACGTCCAGCAGCAACCAGTACCACATACCACAGTGCCGGGCGTGGTGGCTCACGCCTGAAATCCCAGCACTCGGGAGGCAGAAGCAGGAGGATTGCTGTGATGTGAGTTTGAGGCTGAGCTCAGGGCCAGCCTGAACTACAAAGCGAGACCCTGTCTCAAAAAACCTAAAAAAAAAAAGAACTCCTGGCCTAACACTGTGCCCTGTGTAACACATCATTCCCACCTCCCAGACCCAAACAAAAAGAGAAGGCACTGAAGAGGAAGTGATCACAACTTTATTTTCCAGATGTGACCCAAGGGACACCTCCTTCACAACACTCCAACCCATCTCCTCGCTCCTGAAGGGAAACAGTTGACTCAAAGAGCAGGGGTGCCACAGAGGACATTGACACGAGGCATACATACAAGGAGATGACAGGGGTTGCTGGGGAAATAGTTCTTTGGTAGATGCTGCTGGAATTGGCAGGGGAGGAGGTGGTCTCCTTTTACAATGAGGTAGATGAAATATCGAAGTGAAATCTCTAGCAGGGAGGTGAGGTGCAATAGCAACCAGGGCTGGGCCCCAGAGTGGGAATCTTGAAAGAATCAAGGTGAGGAGATGCTCCCCGCCCCCCAGCAATGGGGCTGGGACTTATTTCTGAGTAGGAGCTCTCAGGGCAAGGTGTTGGCAGGGGGCCCTGTAGAGGTTGGGGGTGCAGTGTTGGTTGGGCCCTGAGAAGCTGTTACAGGCTGGCGGCGGGCAAAGAGGACGCCTGGTGAAAGGGGGGAAAAGATGGTAAAAGGTAACAAAAGTAGGATAGGGTGGGGCACAGAACAGAAGAAGGGAAAAATATAAGTGTCCTGCTTGCACCACGTACATACCCTTACCACAAACCAATAAGGAAAAGCCCCTCAGGTCAGTGAGATATTCCTATGCCAATGTAAATCCCTTCGAGCAGGTAAATAAGACATACTGACACTGATACATATGCCATGACAAGGGAAACATTCTATGGTAATGGTACCACCATGGCCATGCCTTAAACTCCATGCCTTTAATCCATGCCAATGTAGCCATCCCCTCAACCTGTACCCATGCAAATTCAGATATTCCTGAGCCTCATGCTGGTAAAAGAAAAAAAAAAAAGTCTAAAGTCTCCATGCCAGACTGAACACACAACTCCATGCCAGTGTAGACAACCTGCAGTACCCATACCAGTGTAGACTACCCCGTTGATCTCTAGTGCCATGTTGATACTGCTGATGCCACTGCCTGCCAGATTGAGGGGCTCATCCAGCCGCTCTTCTGTCCAGAAGAGGGTAAGGAAGTAACATTTTGGAGAATCAGCCTTCAGACTTAGACATACCCCCATTCCTATAGATAGCCCCTACTCTTTTTTAGCCCCATACCTGTAAAACATAATTATTCACAGAAGGATCTGTCTGCCCACTTTCAACATCTATGAGGTGACAGGTCTATCCTCCCTCAGTGCACACGATGGAAGGCCCCTCACCAACAAGCCCCTCCTCACCCCTCAGGGGAACCTTGGCACAGGGTAGGAAACTGGGAGGTGCGCCAGGTCGAGGTGGGTCTATGGGGCCCATGAGCACGGCCCTCTTCTCTGGAGGCTCCTCTGGTGTCATCTTCTTCCGTACAGGTCCCCAGGCGAGGCCCACAGGTAGTGCCAGGCGAGGGGTGGGAATTCCGCTTTCCTCTGGAAGAACAGGTCATTCAACCCCTCATCTCTTAGGCCAACCTGTTGTGTTTGGTCCTCCCCCACGCCCAGTATTGTTATATGGTTACCGAGGATCGAACCCTGGCCCTTGCGCTTGCGACAGGCACCGGAACCACTGAGCTAAACCCCCCCCAACCCCCGCCAGGCTGTTAAGTTATTTAAGTTACAAAACGTACAAGCCACATGCAAATAGGAGTCCTGGCTGGATAGGTGTGGAGTGAAGCCCCTATGGATAAAAGACCTTGTCCTACGCTTTGGCCCCATACAGCTGTAACCCATGCCCCAGGGCTTTCAAGGCTTTATTGGCTGGAAAGCTCAGAATCCCTATATACTGATACCCTAACTTCAGCATTCCATCTAATTCTGCTGCTTCCATATGGCAGTGCCTACCAGATTTCCAGACTCTTGCATTTTAATGTGTCCCATACTTCGGTGCCTGCACTGACTTCAGGTGCCCCTAAACTTCCCTCTCCTCTCACCTTTCTTGATGGGGCTCTGGCTTAGCTGGGCGCACGCGTGCGCGGGAAGGCCCGCAGAGGTGGGGACAAGGCCCGGTCCCTGCGGGGGCGCGGCTGCGGGGGGACATGGGGCGGGGCCGTGTCCAGGGGCGGAGCCCACAGCCGCCCGAGGAGGCGGGGCTGCCAAGGCGAAGAGCGGAGTGTTGGTGTAGGCTTGGCGCCGGCCCTCCCGCCGATTGCTGTCTATGGCGGCCTGGAGCTCTCCTGGGGAGCTGAGTGCCCGCGTCTCACACTCGTACGGGTACAGGTACTTCATGTACCTGTACAGGCAGATGAGGGGAAGGTAGGAGGCAGGACCACCCAGCTGATCAAGTCCCACATGGATCCAGCCCCCCATCCATGCCCCCTCACTCCTCCACCCTGCCTCACTGGGTGCGTAGAGTGAAGGCTGCGGAGGTGATGGTGGTGGGCAAACTGAGGCCGCGGGTGACTTCCCGCCACACCTTTCGGTTGATGACTTCCACCAGACCGCCCTTAGCTGTCACCAGGCGAAAAAGCGCGTAGAGATCCAGTACCTGCTTCGCCATGATGGGCACGCGGTTCACTGGAGTCCCTGATAGGAAGTAGCCAGTCAGCACACTGGGGCCCTGAGGGCACCGCCTGGAATGAGGGAGTTGGATGCCTGCAAAGCTTGGGTAAGGCAGACCCCAGGGGAGGGGGCAGAGACCCACAAAACCTTCATGGTCAGCATCATAGCAGGAAAGACAAGGATTAACCACAGGCCACCAGACTTATAAAGGGACCAGCTCTGCAAACCACACAGTCTGTCACAAATGCCCAGTTCTATAATCCTAGCCTGAAAGCAGCACTAGAAGCTACTTAAGGGAAGGAATGAGCCAATAAAACTTTATTTATAGATCTGACATTCAAATTTTTTGACTTTTTCTTTTGGCAGTACCAAGGATTGAACTTGAACCTTTATGCTTGCAAGGTAGGTGTAGTGCCACTGAGCTAAATCCCTAGTCCTTTTTTATTTATTTATTTTTGAGACAGGGTCTCTCTTTTGTAGTTCAGGCTGGTGCTGAGCTCACTATGTAATCCAGGCTAGCCTTGACCTCACAGCAATCCTCCTGCCTCTGCCTCCTGAGTGCTGGGATTACAGGTGTGAGCCACCTCACCCGGCACTGTAGTATGTGGTACTGGTTGCTACTGGGTGTGAGTCTCCACACCCAGTATAATAAGTGGTTACTGGGGATCTTGTGCTTGCAAGACAGGCGCCGGAACCACTGAGCTAACTCCCGGCCTAAAAACCATTCTTTAACTGGCATCTGGTGCACATCTATAATCTCAGCTATTGGGGAGTTTGAGGCAGGATGATTGTAAATTGAAGACACCCTGTCTGAAAAGCGCCACAGTGTAGCTCAGTGGTGGAGTGTTTGTCTAGCATGCACACAGCCCTGGTTCCATAGGTAGTACTGTCAGACAAACACACAAAACCACTTTTCGTTATCTCTAAGGAGCTGGATTTGACCAGAAAGCTTTACTTTCTTGAACTGTGGAGTAGACTATAGGATGAACTTCCCTAAATAGCAGCCCTCAATGGCTGTGTGAGTACTGGCAATGGCAGGCGGACAAGAATCAACTCCTGCCCAGCCCGCTAACTCTGCAGCCTGCACCACCCCCGCTAGCGGGGCCTGACAAAGGGGCCTGTCTCCGCTGAGCGATGGGCCCCAGTTAATTCCTTACCGATCCTGTCCCCTTCCACCGCTGCCTTTGGACCCGAACAATTAGCTGCGGCCTGATTAATGGGGGGAAATTATCGGCCCCGTGGGATGCCCCCTCCCCCTGCAGCTGAACAGAGGGAGGAAGGGACCGAGGGAGGCAGAGCCAGGGTGTGGGATCAGCTCAGGCCACCCCAACCTTCTCAGTGGAGCAGAGATACCAAAGAAGGGACAGAAGGGCCATGGGGCCAGAATGCCTAAGCTTCCCGGGGGAGCTGGTGACTTGTGGCCCCACCAAGTGTCCCTGAGAAGGAAGGGACCAGAACAGGATACTGTGCCTGGGGTGGTGGCCCAGGGAGACTTGGACCAGCAGCTGCACTAAGGGAGGGGGTGCAGTGCAGCCAGTTAATTAGCAGCTTATCAGGCTTCGCTCTGAGTGAGTTAATTAGCTTTGTAGAGAGAGATAATGAGTCAGTGTTCAGTCCCATGAATCTGGGGAGAAACCGAAGTGATGGACTGCCACCCACCCCGCTCCCCTCCTGGACCCCTCTTCCATTCTCTTCTAGCTTTGAGATTCCTGGGAAGGAATTTCTTCTTCACTGTCCCATCTGACACAGTCCCAGCCGGCCCTAATGAAGTCCTTCCTCCAGTATAATCCCAATCCTTCCCAAGAGACTGCATGGAAAGCAAACAAGGGAAAACTGAGGGAGCCAAGGCTGGAGGAAGGCCCACTATAGGGAACCCGGGCGCTTCCAGCCCTCTGGTCTTGGGACACTTCCACCCCAAGCCATCCCCCAACCAGTTACCCCTTCCACATCCCAATTGATCTCACACTCATTAACCTGCCGGTGGGCTGGCCACTAATTAATCCCAGGATAGAGAAGGGGGGCAGGGTCAGAGGTTAAAGACGCTATTGAGGGCCCAAAAGATAGGTGCTGCCAACCCCAGGCCTCTAGAGAGAGGATCCCCACTGGGGAACTACACCCTGAGGTCTCCCTTCCTCAAACCTGGTAGATAGGGCAATTCCAGGATGCTCCCCCAGTCACCTCACTCACCCCTCTTCTGCATGAAGCTAAACAGGTCATCCAGAAATTCCTTCCTCTTGGGGTCTGCATCAAGCTCATACAGCTGGGGAGAGATCAGAGTCATTCTCCAGCTCTACTGGCCCCCACCCCCTAGGGACCCCAGTTGAAGTTATTCCCCTCACTGAAGGAATGAGTAGGGTCTGAAGTGAACCCCTGGCATTGAACTCACCCACAAGGGGGAAAGTAGGGTACAGTTTCTAATACACACAGAGATAGCCCCCTCTCCTACTGATTAGTGGTGCTCTGGGTAATTCAAATCGCCCACCTGGAAAATATGGGAAGAAGTAAGAAGGCGCTAGGACAACTCAGGCTGAGATTCCAGGGCAGAGTGTGCCTGAGAAACTTGGGAGGGAGCCAGCTGGGGCTGTGCTTTGCACTGAGGACTGACACATTCAGCCTCATTCATCTGTGCAAGGGCTTCCTGCGGTCCAAATCCCTGTGTTCTGGGGACAGGGGCGGGTGAGGGGCCGGGAAGATGCTCAGGAGCTCCTGGATTGAGGCTGGGTCTGCTCTCCTTTTAGAGGCACTAATGCTGCTTACTATGGAAGCAGCCACACAGACACTGACTATTGCGTACCACTCAGGACCTCCTGGTCAACCCAGCATTTCCCAGTCACCTGGAGCCCATCTCAGAAGCACCTCCCAAATCTAAGATGAACAATCACTAGAGTAATGGAGTCACTGACCCACAGTAACAATCTCTGAGTACCACTCCAACCCCCAGTATGAACGCTCAGAGTACAAGTCATTAACAGAAACGAACCCTAGGGACCCACATTTATAGCCACCTTTCCATAACACTGGACTCTAAGTCTCAAGTGGGCACACAAATAATACCTACAATTTTCAGGTAATAAGCCCCAGAATTATGGTCAAGAGAGTTATTAGAACCATATCTCCAGAGTAACAGGACCTTGAGTAATACTCACAGTCTTATACTAATGCCCCAGAGTATTACCCACAGACTAAAAATTCTAAGAAAGGGTTGGGATATAGCTCAGTGGTGTGGCCACCTGCTTGGCAAATACAAGGTCCTGAGTTCAATCTCTGGTTTCACAAAAAAGCAAAAACAAACAAACAAACAAACAAAACCCTTAAAACCAACACCCTATGAGTCACACTGCCAGAATAGCACACCTGCAGTCACAGCCCTGAGTAACAGCCTCACAGTGACTAGTGTCCTTAGAATACTGCCCAGGATGCCACAGGGAAGAACCTCACATTAAGGCCATGTGAGTAATTGTCATTCCCAGGGGCACAGGGACACTGGTGGCAACAGACTGGAAACTGTCACCCGTGGAACTTAGGCCAGGGATGGGGAGTGGTTTGACAGGAAAGAGGAGGGACGTATCAGCCTGCTAAGGGAGTGGAATCACTATCTTGCTTCCAAAGACAAGGTAGTGTCCATGACACTCCCACCAGTCCTTGTAACGTGATGTGTCGAGGGCAGATGGGGTGGTGCTGACCCTGGAATTGCTGGACTCCAGATCCCCTCCCTCAAAGGGCCCTACACCTCTCTCGCCTTCCTTCCGGACTCACCAATGGCCTCCAGTTTGACAGTCTCCGTGATCCTGGGTGCCTCCTGTACCTCTTAGTGCCTCGTTCTGCACTTTGAGCAGATCTGGGCGTCTCTGTCACCCTATCACTATCGTCCAGTTTTCTCACTAGCTCTCTCCCTAGGTTTCTGTACCTTTCCATCCTGCAGAGGGCAGTGGGGATGGGTGGACTATTGACTACTTGGCTCTGCTTTCGCCTGTAGGGGAAGGAGGGGGGAAGATCTGGTAGTTGGGGGGTCCTACCTGCTTAAACTGTTCCTCATAGGTCCACTCATGGGGAGGGGGTCCAGGAGGCTGGGTGGCAGGTGAGCCAGGGACCTGGGCCCCCGGACAACTCTCCTCTGCCACCTCCTCCTCTGGTCCAGCTTCCTCTTCTTCCTCATCCTCTTCAGCATCCTCCTCTTCCTCAGCCCCAAGCACACCCAACACCCCCTTGGAAGCCTTCAGGGTGTGGGGGCCGGGTAGGGGAGGCCTTGCTGACAGTGGAGGGTGAAGAGGGGCCAGCGGCCCCATCCCTTGGGCCAGCCGAGCTGCCTGCTGCCTCTGCAGGGCCTCCATGACAGCTTCCAGGCGCAGTCCCCCTGCTGGAGGGGGCCCTGGTACCAGGCGGGGCCCCACGGAAAGGGCTGCCTGTGGGGGAGGGAATTATGGAAGCTGGGTGTTGCTGTCTCCTAATCTCCTAGCAGGAGGGGGGTGGTCATGGATTCAGGAACTGGAGGGGCTCCCAAGGAAAGGGCAGAAAGATAGCAATGCCAGAGATGGAGGGACAGACAGCTAAAAAGACAGGAGACAGGAACCAGACCCAGGGAATCAGAAATAGCCACTGACTGAGGACAGGGGGGAAGCTTAGCAAATCAGAGTGTGACAGGGTCAGGAGACCGAGATAGGAGAGAGGGAGACAGGGTTCAGAGGACGGAGGCGACGGGCGGGAGGCAGAAAGACAGACGGACTGAGAGGGAGACTATGTGAGTGAATGAGACACTGTCAAGGAGACTCAGAAGTAGAGATGGAGATGGGACAAGGGGAGAGGGGTGGAAAGAAACAGGCTGAGAAGGTCCAAGGTAGCGCGAGACTGGGATGTCGGGGAGAGGCAGGAGGGGAGAGCCAGGGAAGACGAGACTGAGAGACACTGGGTAGGGAAGCAGGGGAAGAGAGGATTAAGAGAAAGACCTAAGTGACAGGCTGCGCACGAAGGACAGTCATAGACGTACAAGGCAGAGACAGACAGTGAGCCGGGCTGAGACAGGGAAAGACTAACGACGCAGCAGTAGGCAGAGACAGAGAGACACTGGGCAGAGACAGGGCAAAAGAGGGCAAACAGAGGGTCGGAGAGAGACCAAGACAGGGGGAAGAGGACGGAGAGGGCAGAGGCAGAGGACAAGAAGCAGGAGCCGCGGGGAGAGAGGCGATAAAGGGCGGCTAGCGGAGCCGGATGGACCGGACGGCCGGGGCGGCGGGTCCCTGCGCCGCTCTCACCTGCCCGGCGCCGCCCGCTGCCCCCGGGGTCTCCACGGCGGCCCCGCTGTCCGCCCGCCTCGGGCGCCCTGCTCCGGCTGGTCCGCTCCGCCCGCCGTGCGCTCCCGCCGTGCGCTCCCTCGCCGGCCTCCGCTCTGCCGGCTGCGGTCGGTCGGGCGCGGGGGCGGGACCCTCGGGCGGCGGGCGGGGCGGAGGCGGAGGCGGGAGCCCCCACCCCGCGGGCTCTGCCCCCTCGGCCCCCCAACAGGTGTCTCCTACCTTGCCTGCTCCAGGCTGCTGGATTGGGGGGGCTGGACAGTTACGGGGAATCATGTGAGCGAGTGAGGAAGGAGTCCATCGCCCGGGACTCTGGGCCAGGGCCTGTCCGGCCCTCCAGTCGTGCCCCGACACCCACCACACTCACGGCTGTGTATTCACACACAGCCACATTCTCGTGCCAACACACCTTGCCAAAGTTTGGGCACAGAACTGCCCAGTCACACACTCTGTTGCAGTCACTACAGCTCAAATGGCCTGGGCAGCTGGTGCTCACAAGAAGGATTATGCTGCAAAATGCTGGGGTGAATGTGGAGCTTGCTGGTACAGAAGGACTCTTCCTGCCCTGCCCACCTGCTGTTCTCACCTGTGTGCTGCAGTTCGCACACAGGTGTGCGTGCATATGGCAGTGGACCTGTGGCACACTCAGAAGTCTCTGAGCTGTTTGCCCTTATTACTGCACACTCACCATGTACAGCTACACAGCAGCATATACACTTGTCTTTATAAAAATTCTTTGGCATTCGCTTTTATTATTCATTTATTTTTGGTGTTGTGGATGAAACCCAGGGGCACTCCACCACTGAGCTATATCCCTAGTCCTTTTCAAGAATTTTAGATTACGAGATAGGTTCTCATTTAATTCCTCAGCCTGGACTCAACCTTGTGATCTTCCGGCCTTGGTCTTCCCAGTCGCTGGGATTACAGGTTTGGGCCACCATGCTTGGCTTCCTTTGACATCCTATTGTGGCCGTTTCCAACATACACGCAGCAAGCAGATTTTGAGTAAGCCCAGGCATTCACCACTGTTTCACAGCGAGCAGCACTTTGCTGACTTCACAGACATTTTCCATCCTGGTGTGCCTGACTTCCACTGCTCTGGGCCTCCTACACCCTAACTATCCCCCAACCCGATTCCCTTTTTGGGAATGAGCGGCAGGCCACAATCTCCTCTCTAAGCAGCCAAAACCCTACTCTTCCCAGGCACCCTCATACTTCCTCAGTTTCTTTCTGTGTCCAGGTGGACTAGTTATGAAAGGCATGGGGACCACGCTCAGGGGAGTGAATAGCAAGTGTTCATAGGGGGTGACACCCGGCTTGGGTACACAGCTATGCCATACCGTGCCACAGCAACGATCATCCTCTGACCTCACAGTCGGTGAGGGACACGTGTCCAAGGGCCATCATTCCTCTATCTTCTCCTCCCTCACCTCTCCCAATCAACCCACTCTTTTTGATCTGTTCTCCCTGACTCAGACATCAGCGCTTCTCACCAGAATCCTGTGTTGAACATCACTCCAGGCCTCCCCTGCATCCAGCCTCCCCCCTTCTGCAGCTCCTGCTGTAGCACTAAAACCTTTTGCTCTATAGCCCACCTGTGCCTACGCTGAGGCTGAGAGCCACTCAGTGTCTAGCCTCAGGGTCCCTCACCTTAGATATCCCACTTCATGGCCAGTCAGTACCTGCTTCCCCACATATGTCAGTGGCCCAACTGCTTTCAGCTGATGCCCCCTTTGAGGTGGCTGTTTGATGTGAGAATCGGGGAACCAGGAGAGGCAGATGTCAGGCCTTGCAGCAGAGGTAGGTAGACCTTGAACACTCTGCTGTCCTGGTCACACCCCTCTCCCAGCTTCTGGCTGCTCAGCAGTTCCCGGAGAGATAGGTATAAAATTCTTGGAAAGGTAGGAACTGGCATGTGAAAATTCTTGTTTTTGAGAGTTTGGAAGTTACTTTTTTAAAGAGTTTGGGTTGAAGGAGAAAGGAGGCTGGGAAGTTACCCTTCCCAAATAAATAAATAAATAAATCAAGCTAGGCATGATGACACATGCTTATAATCTCAGCACTCTAGACAATGAGGCAAGAGGATCACAAGTTTGAGCTCAGCCTGGGCAACACAGCAATTGTCTCAAAATAAAAAATTAAAAAGGCTAGGAATCAGGCCGGGGATTTAGCTCAGTGGTTCCGGCGCCTGTCTTGCAAGAGCAAGGGTCCGAGTTCGATCCTCGGTAAGGTAACCACATACAATACTGGGTGTGGAGACTCACGGCCAGCAGCAGTCAGTACCACACATCACAGTGCCAGGCGTGGTAGCTCACGCTTGTAATCCCAGCACTCAGGAGGCAGAGGCAGGAGGATTGCTGTGATGTGAGTTTGAAGCTGAGCTCAGGGCCAGCCTGCACTACAAAAGCGAGACCCTGTCTCAAACAAACAAACAAAAAAAGGCTAGGAATCAAGCTCAGTGAAAAGGCCCTGGGCTCAATCCCTAGTACCACCACGCACATTTAAAGCACAGTAAAACAACTTTGGGGCCTGGCCCAGAGGAGACTGTAGTTGGGAAGGGCTGGAGGAAAGGAATAGCCTGTCTGGGACCTGGTTTCTCTCTATTTGTGAAAAGAAAAAGTTGCTTCTTATACCTGCAAGCACATTTTGCCCCTTGTCCTCACAGAGACAAAGACAGACAGTCCTAGATCTCCAGAAGCCAATGCTTCATTCATCAAACACATATTTACTAAGTGTGAACTTTATGCCAGTTATTACTGGATACAGAAAAAAACCCTTTTATAATGGCATAATTATGGTGGGGAAAATATAACTGTGTTAGACATGATATGTGCCATGAGGGAAATATGGCTAGGTTGAGAGGGAGAGAAGGGGAAAATATATTGGTTTACTACTGCTGTGTGACTGAAACAACAAACATAGCTTGGCACAGTGCTGCAATGTTTCTAACCCCAGCTACTTGAGAGGCTGAAGCAGGATTACAAGTTTGAGTTTAGTCTGGGCATCTGTGAGATTCTGCCTCAAAGTTTAAAATTAGAAAGGGGATGGGTCTGTAGTTCTGTTGGTGGTACCAGGGATCAAACTTGGCTCTTGAGCTTCCAGTGTACACGTGGTACCACTTGAACTAAATCCCCGGCTCCTATTTCTCACATATTTTGAGATTCAAAAATATTATACCTAAACTACGTATAATAGTGCTTGCCTGTAATCCCAACTTTCAGGAAGCCAGGCAAGAGGATCACTGAGAATCTGAGGCCAGCCTGAAGGACACAGCAAGAAACTCTCTTGAAAAACCAAGAGAAAAAAATTGCTTAGACCTAATTTATTACCTCTTACAATATTGTAGTAAAAATATTGGCCAAGGTGGCAGTCATCTGAAGTCTTGATTGGGGAAAAAGGAGCCTCTTGCAAGATAATGCACCCACAAAGCAATGGGAAGAAGCCCTGTCTCTCCCCACAGTGCACCCCTGCATAGGGTTGCTTGTGTGTTTTCCTGACAAGGAAGTTAGGTTTGCCCAAACGATCCAAAAGAAACTTAAGAGGTAACAGTGTTTTGTACAGCTTGGAGGAAGTCACACAACATTACTTTTGAAATACATGAATATCACTTGTGAAGGTATGTAACTAAATCTAGCTTGCACTCAAAGGGAAGGAAATTAGGATTCATTCTTGAAGGGAGAGATATCAAATATTTTGTGGAAGGAGTTAGAGATGCAGCTCGGTCATACAGTACTTGCCCAGCATGTATGAGACCCTGGGTTTAAAATCCAGCACCAAAGCACAAGACAAAACAAAAAAAACCGGAACGGATGGTGTTATTTAATGTTAAGGAAGGATTCACTGAGCAAGATTTGAGGGGGCATCTATGGAAGTGCCTTAAAGTTAGAAGAGCCAGGGTAAATATCCTGAGGCAGAAGGTGCTTGATGTGTAGAAGCGACACAGGGAGGGAGGTCACGGGGTTGGAACAGAGTTGAATGACTAGATGTTTGGTCAGAGGTTACTGTGGAAGGGATGAGAGGGCTACACAAGGTGGAAAGTCATTGGAAGAGCTAAAGTGGCCCGTGGATACTGTGTGGCCAGCCACTGAACAGAGTGACCCCACTGGGATTAGCTAAGAGGCAACTGCAGTAGCCAGACAAGGGAGGGGTGATGGTGTCTTGGACCAGGGTGGTAGCAATGGAGGTGACATAAACGGGTTAGAGCCTAGATGTTTGAAGATCAAACTGAGGATTTGTTGATGGTTTGGGTGTCAGATGTAAGAGAATGACATGTGTGTAAGAAGACTCCAAGGTTTTTGGTCTGAGCAGCTGGGTAAACAGAAGTGCCCTTACCTGAGACAGACTACAGGGTAATGGGTGGGGAAGGGTTAGAGAATCAGTTTGCTTTGGATATTTTTTTCTTTTTGTACTGGGGATTGAGCCCAAGCTAAGCAAGTGGTTTACCACTGAGTGACATCCTCAGCCTTTTTCTTTTTTTTTGAGACTCACTGGAGTTTTGCTATATGTGCTGCGAAGTAAGCCCTTGAACTCACTAAAGCTGGGTGTGGTAGCACAAATTTGCACACCTGTAATCCCAGTACTCAGGAGACTGAGGCAAGAGAATTCCCAAAAGTTCACCAGCCTGAACTACACACTGAGACTCTGTCTAAAAAAAAATTGAACTCATTACATAGTCCAGGCTGGCCTTGAGCCAGGCAATCCTCCTCCCTTAGCCTCCTAAATGCTGTGATCACAGTGTGTGCCACCAGGCCCAGCCCAGCCCTTTTAAAAATTTTGGGAGCCTTGGGCTGGGGATTTAGCTCAGTGGTTCTGGCTCTGCCCTGCAAGCACAAGGTCCCTAGTTCATCCCCAGTAACCACATACCACAATGCCAGGCCTGGTGGCTCAGGCTGTAATCCCCACCCTCAGGAGGCAGTGGCAAGAGGACTGCTGTGAGTTCAAAGCTGGCCTGGGCTACATAGTGAACTCAGGGCCAGCATGAAATACAAACAAACAAAAACAAGAAACACTTCAGGGCTGGGAGTATAGCTAAGTGGAAGAAGACATGCTTAGAATGGATATAAGACTTCGGGTTCACTTCTAGCACTGACTAAGAAAGTTGAGAACTATGAAATACCCATTAGACTTGCCAGAGATGAGGAGGGGCCTAGATCTTTGTGGGAGGGGTGACTGGCATTCCCCGTAGCTATGTGCATTGAGCTGAGTAATGGATGGATGGGGTGGGGGTCAGAGGAGGAGGGTTTTGCAAACTGGACAGATGAAAAGGCTGGCTTTGCCTGTCACAGTCAATGCAGTGGTAGTTAGTGGTAGTCATTCAGAGCCATACAGTTTTTTCTTGTTTTAAATCAAGGTTTTACTAGGAAGTTCAAACTGGCCTTTGACTAGCTGGTCTCAAACTCTCAATGATCCTTCTGCCTCAGCCTCCTAGATGCTGGGATTACAGGAATGCAGCACCACACCCGTTGCCAGAGCCATACATTTAGCCTTTTGATGTTTTCAGGTGAGGTTATACATCTTTTTTTGTGTTCCTCAGAATGTCAAACTTAAAATCTGGGCATGGTGGCACAAATCTATAATCACAGCACTCTAGGAGGCTAAAGCAAAAGCCCCACAAGTTCAAGCCTGACCTAAAGGATTTTGTGATCTAGTAAGAGCCTGTCTCAAAGTAGAAAAATAGAAACAGAAGTTACTGGTACTTGTCTGTAATCCTAGCACTCTGGGAAGCTAAGAAAGGCAGAGAGCAAGTTCAAATCTCACTTGGACAAGTTAGACCCTAAAGGTAATGTAGTTAAAAGTTCTGGGTTCAATCCCCACTACTGGAAAAAGTGTGACATTTAAAATATGTAATTTTATAAGCACATTTCTTCCATTTTTAAAATACTAGGAGACCTAAGAAATGGGAATGGCCTGGGCCTTACTTAACCTCAGAAGGCTAGGCTGGAGGTATGGCAAGTTTGGGGCTTAGGGTGTAAAAATTTAAAAGGCAAGCATAGCATGTTTGGAAGTGAGTGTACTTTAGGACTTTATCTTGCCCAATTCTAGTCCTGGTGCAGCCTATCTCAGTACTATTAGGTAGTTCACCTGCTTCCTACCCCAGGAGTCCAAAGAAATGGTCTGTCCACAGAGTAAAGGAATTGTTGCTTTGGGCTGGGGCTCCAATAATACTATGGGAGCCTAGGAAAGAAAAAAGACTGAGAAAATGAAGATGTAAACGAGTTGTAATATGTATAGTTGATATTATGAAATAGAAAATATGTATAAGGAAATAGGGTATAGGGGTAAATAACAAGGAGAAAAGGAATGTGATAGTAATAAAAAAGGAAACAAAGCTTATGTATAAGGGGTCTGGGGGTTGTATGGTGGGTAAGGGAATGGGAAACAATGAGAATCAAGTTGTGTTATATACTGGTACAAATTCTCAATGATGAATGCAATGATGATGTGCATTCATAGTGTACCAGTAAAGATTTGAATTTAAAAAAATCAATGCTACATAAATGTTTCACATAATTAGCTACCAACAAGAAAAATAAGACAGGCAAACAGAAGGCAGACTGGCAGAGATAACGAATGAGATGCTTAGATAAAAAATATTGTGGATACTGATATACGAATGAATTAAAATTCACAGGAAAACAAGCAATTAAAAAAAAAGACAGAGGGCCGGGATGTAGCTCAGTGGTTCCGGTGCCTGTTTTGCAAGCACAAGGACCTGGGTTCAATTCCCCAGTAACCACATACTATACTGGGCATGCAGACTCATGTCCAGCAGCAAATAGACCACATACCACAGTACCAGGCGTGGTGGCTCACGCCTGGAAACCCAGCACCCGGGAGGCAGAGGCAGGAGGATTGCTGTGATGTGAGCTGGAGGCTGAGCTCAGGGCCAGCCTGAACTACAAAGCGAGACACCTTCTCAAAAAAATAAATAAATAAAAATTTTAAAAAGACAAGAGATTGGCAATGTCTTTTTCCCCCAGCTTAAAAGTAGGTACATACCGCCACCCTGTGGCCATCAAGGGCTGAGTTTTCAGGACTGTTGCAGTTTTACTAGGCAGAGTAAAGCCAAGAATCACATGTCCCTCTGGAGAGCTTCTCAGATTGTGACATTCTCAACTGTGTTGAAGATGATGCTGACCTCAAGGCCTCAACACAAAACCCTGATCTCCTAGGATGGAGTCGGATAACCCATTGGCTCAGCGAGTCTTAGGGACACTCAGACAGAAAGTTCTACTGTAGTCCAAAGCTATTGTCTTCTTAAGGCAGTTGCACAACAAGTGAGATCTTCCTGAGCATTATCAGCTTTTCTTGATGCTTAGACACACAGAAAAATGGAACTGTTTGACAAGTCTTTATTGAGACAAATGGACAGAGAACGCAAGAAGGGCAGTGTCTGGAAACCGTGATGCGGTGTATACACACGGAGGAAAAGCCCTATTTAGGCCAGGGATGGACCCTTGGGCTCAAAGTGGAGGCCAACTTTCCCACCACACCCCCAAGGAAGGAAAGAGGGTCTTTCCAGGATAGAGGAGTTTCGCTTTAGCATTCTCTACATTCCTCTGGTTCCTCAGCTGACTTCAGTTTGCTGAGGTGGCAGGGAACAAGCCACAGGGGCATTTGCATAGCAGGGGAGTAGAATGGGGATAAGGCATATGGTGAGGACAGGAGAGATAAAGGGAAAGAGCATCATAGCTGCAAGGGAAGGGGGCCTCCAAAGGCAGCTACCCCCATCCTACTACTGCTAGGTTAAGAGTTAGACTGAGGTGGAGTGTTATATCCACCCCCATTCTTAACTCCAGAGCCCTAACTGCAGGCAAGAAGCTCTGGAAAGGCCTGAGTTAGTGAGTCAAGCTTGTGATATGAGTGTTCAGACATGACCGGCCCCCTGGGTATATAGGGGGCTCCTCTTCTGGATGGTTATGAGTGCCTGATCCTGCGGTACGCACAGGCCTTGGCATGTGTATGTCCCAATTGTTCCCATGGGTCTCTGTGTCTGAATGTGTAAGCATGTACATCTCTCCTGGCACAGCAGGAACTCAGTATTGGCATGGTGTGAGTAGGTCCCTGCCTGTGCACAAGGGCTCCTGTAAGTGGATGTGTGTGGGCCTGCCCACTCTTGTCCGTCCATGGTCTTCCTTCAAGGCCTGGCTGGTCAAGGATCTTGGCCAAAGAGGTAGGTGGTGAGCTCAAGCCGGAGGCACCGGGCATAGGCGCGCAGCGTATAGAAGAGGGTGAGGAAGTCCTGGGTACTGAAGACAGTGTCAGCCAACGCAAATGCCAGGGTAGATGGGATGACACCCCGGCCATACTCCACCATCCATGTGTTTGGTCCCCATTCCACAGCTGTTGCCTCACCAGGCCCATGTATCACGGTCTCCCCTGGGCGACAGGGAACACACACATAAGGAGCCCACCTCTGCCCTGCTCTTTGATTGCTGGGTTTCCTTAGCCTGTGGGCTATCTATCTAAGGGTAGGAGATGAAAGCAGCCTCAGGAGAGGAAAACATACTATCACACTGGCCTAGTCTTCCATTTAGAAACAAAAGAGTCCCACATAATCACTCTTCAGTGTTCTGTGGCGTCATGTGGCCCATGATCTCTCTTGGTGGAAACCAGGACTACCCAGATGGCCATGCGATCTTGTATGAAGGTTTTGGAAATATTCATTTCCAAACCTCAGTCATGTCCAATGGACATTTAGGTAAACTTAGGCTGGGCTAGCCTAGGTAGGTAGGGAGGGGTGGTATCAAGATTTGTGAGGCTTTCTCAGAAATGTAGCTGTTCAATCACAATGCTTTTGTGCTTACACTTAACCTCAAATTCACTCAGAAGTCCAAGGTTCCACTTTTTACTGTAAACTTTATCTGTCTTATCTTTTGAGTATGAGAGCATTTCTGATCACCAACTGAGTTCCCAACTGCTGGGATAATGGTTAAGTAAAACAAAAATCAGACATTATTTGACAGGAAGTTATTATGTTTTGTTTCCCTTTAACAGAGGGAAACAATACCCCTCCTTCAGCTTTGCCCAATCAACCACCTGTGGCTTAGGTGGGTGGGGAGGAAGGAAACCAGGAGGAAGGCCTTCCCAACACTTCCTTTGCTATTGTGGGAGCTTCCAGGATGAGGGGGGACCCACTTTGACAAGGCCTCTTTACTCACCTGGGTAAAAGACCTCACTTTTGGTGGTGCCCTCTCTCCACTGGTGGAAAGTGCCAGATATAATGGTGTCGGAGATCTCAGCCCAATAGCGGCCTAAGTGACAATCAGACGGATATTGACTATCAGGGTGCTCGCACCATCACACGGCTCAGCAAAATGTCGAAAAGGGGGGAATGGGCCCCTGTCCAGCCCCAGCCCCCAGTCTGCCCCTCTACTAGCACTGACCCGAGTGGCCGCGGGAGCCCAGGGCTGTGCCGAAGAGCAGCACGTACTCGGACAGCGAGGCGTGCAGAAGGCACATGGCGCCCATCCAGCCGCCCGCGTTCACGAACACCCACTGCAGCTCCTCATCAGGCAGCACGTGGCCCGGGTGCAGACGCCGCAGCTCCACGATCAGCTTAGAGAAGGCCAGCTCGTGGTCCAGACCTGGCGGAAACAAGGAAGCGGCAGTCAGGAACAGCGCCGGGCCGGGCAGGCGCCTCCGAACCCCCGCTGAGCTCCTGCGCCGGCCACCCGCTCCCGCCCTCAGCCGGCTCACCAGCGTACTGCCGCGCTAGCTGCGCGATCTCTTCGCGCTGGAAGACGAAGCTCTGCGTACCCAACCAGAGCCAGACGACCTGGGTTAGCACCGCTACTGCAGCCAAAAGCAGCGCGACCCATGCCCATCGCCGGCCCACGGCCCACTGCATCCCTGCCGGAGTGGTGGCACAGGGCACTGCGGGAGCCTCGGCCCAAAGCTGAAGCTCTCACAGTTCCGAGCCCGCCTGCCGCTGCCCAACACTCGCTCCCCCGCCACCACCGTGGTATGGTTCTCCCTGACCAATCGGAACGGCCTGAACACCCGAGCACCGCCCCATCGGTTGAACCACTTCCTCGTGGGGAGCGCAGGGGGGGGCGGCGCCGCGCACGTGAGGTGAGGGGCGGGGCTGGCCTCCTCCGCTCCCCGCGTTGGGGTCTTCTGGCAGTGTCTCTCTTAGGCTGGTGGGCGGCGAAAAACCGAGAACTGACTGCCCTGCTTGGGCTCAATTCCTAGTAAAGTAGGCAAGCCCGGAAAGTAGAGCTTTCTGGGACTCGTAATTGTTGAGGCCTAGCACACATGTAGAGAGGAGGTAGTGAACCCGGGTGTGACTTTTCAGAGGTCTGCCTGCCGAACTGTCTTGAGAAGAGCATGGCAGCAAACTGGATGTACTGCTACAGCAAAGATGCAGAGACAGACTGCAACCCCCTCCTGCATACTCCCCCCCCCCACTGAACCCAGGGCTTTACCACTGAGCTACGCCGTCAGCCCACCCTCCCACTTTTGATAGAGGATCTCCATAAATCTCTAAATTGCCTGCGTCTGGCTCGAATTTATAATCCTGCTTTAGCCTACTAGGGTGCTGGGATTATGGGCATGCCCCACCATTGCGAGGTTAACATGGGTTCTGCAATTCATTCTTTGTTCTGAAGCATGAAATTTAAGAGGAGGACTTTGTAAACCAGTGGAGGGTTGTCTGCAGGAGAGCAATGACATTAGATTTTGCCTCAGAGGGAAGACAGAGGAGGGTGCAGGATGAGAGCTGGGGAGCTCATCACGATGGTACAGGTAAGAGGGAAGCTCTGTGTCAGTGGAGATGCCATGGCCTGGTCCCAGCTTAGCCATCTCTCTAGAGACCTGACAGAAATGATGGTAATTCAAACCTTAAAAGTGGATAAAATTTCATAGGGAGGGCCAATTGAATAGGGTGAAGGACAGAGCTACGAAAACACCAAGTAAGGGATGGGGGTGTTCTGACTCCAAACAAAGAAAGAAGCAGCATGTGGGGAATAAACTCTAGCGGGAGCTGGAGTCAGAGCCTTAGCTTTTGCCATCTACTACTTGTGTGATCTTGGATAAATTACTTAAACTTTCTATGACTCAAGTTATCTGTAAAGTGGAATAAACAAAAGTATCTACTTCATAGTACATACCCTCATTGTAATGAAGATTAAATGAGCTAATATTTTTGAAGCAATCAGTGCCTGGCTCATAGTTATATTTAGTTATATAAATAAAACATCAGGAAGAGAAAAGTCTCATGCTACAGGAATGATGGGATGGTCAACACAGTCAAATATAATTGAGAAGTTCAATAAGAAAAGAAATTGCCATTAGATTTCTCACTAGAGGGATGGGGCTATGACAATGCTACATCCACAAATCTATTTCGTTTTGCTCTTGGACAGCCAGATTACATTCCATAGACTATTACGTACATGGGACCATGTGGTTGTATTCTGGGTAATGAAATGTAGACAGAAATCATGTATGTCATTTCCAGGTCAGGCTCCTAAAACCTGTGAAATTTTTTTTTTTTTTTTCACCAGGAATTGAATCCAGAGCCTCAAGCTAGCCAGGCAGGCACTGTGCTGCTGAGCTACATCCCTGGCATAACCTGTAAAATTCTTTGCAATCTCTTTGCTCATCTATTATCATAGTTACAGAGGATCTAGTAAAAAATTCTTTTTTTTTTCTTAGTTCATGAATTCTATTTTTCTTTTTTTGTTTGTTTGTTTGTTTTTGAGACAGGGTCTCGCTTTGTAGTTCAGGCTGGCCCTGCGCTCAGCCTCCAATTCACATCACAGCAATCCTCCTGCCTCTGTCTCCCAAGTGCTGCGATTACAGGCATGAGCCACCACGCCCGACACTGAGGTATGTGGTACTAGTTGCTGGTAGGCATGAGTCTCCATTCCCAGCATTGTTATATGGTTACCAGGGAATCGAACCTAGGCCCTCGCGCTTGCAAGACAGGCGCCAGAACCACTGAGCTAACTCCCTGGCCCTTGTAGAAAATTCTTAGAGAAGGGTAGCTCCACTAGATGGGTGCAGCCTAGGTCCCTGAATGCTGCAAAATTTCCTCTACACACATGCAATGGATTGTGGCACTAAACCACTGAGCTTTGGCACTTGTAGTAACTAAAATTACTTAACCCTAATTAATATAGGACAAAAGACACATTACACAATATACTTTCAACTAAAAGTAGAGGCTACAAGGATGAACTTTAAAAAAAAAGAATCTTGATGGAATAAAAGATAAACTTCCAGAGGCAAGGGATTTAGTTCAGTGGTTCCAGTGCCTGCCTTGCAAGCACAAGGCCCCGAGTTTGATCCCTAGTAACACATACCACAGTGCGGTGTGTGGTGGCTCAGCCTATAATCCCAGCACTTGCGAGGCAAAGACAGGAGGATTGCTGAGAATTCAAGGCTAGCCTGGGCTACACAGTGAGTTTAAGGCAGCCTGAACTACAAAGTGAGGCCCTGTCTCAAAAAAAAAAAAAAAAAAAAAAAGATAAACTTACAAACTATCTGGGATCTATATGGGCTTTCAGAAAGCTCCTCCAGTGCATCTTTTTTCTTTCTTTTTTTAAGAGAGAGAGGCTTGCTCTGTAATTCAGGCTGGCCTTGAACTCATAGCCATCCTCTTGACTCAGTCTCTCCATCACTGGGATTACAGGTGTGCCTGGCTTAGTGCACACTACTTAAAAGGGGGAAAGAGGTGGTGTATATCCTTGAATGACCCCATATAGGGGATTGAGTGACTTGAAGTTCACAGTCATCTTCTCTGGATGTCCTAGCTGAGATCTAGGAGGGAGAGGGCTGAGTTGGATCCATTTAGAACATTGTCTTTTCCCCAAAAGAATGAGCTGGAGGCATAGAGAGGAGAGGTGTGGAGATGTTCCTGGAGGTCGGCAGTAACTGGCATGATTTAAGGTATAGAACTGAAACACTATGATCCTGAGAAAATGAAGCTTCTCCAAAGTCCAGACACTCGAAGACAATTAGAAGGGAAGAAAAACAGGTTTCCTATCTCTTACCTTACACCATCTTGTACTATGAACAGCCAGTGAGACAAATACAACTCATTTCTTAGTCTTTCCTTTCTGTGCACTAGCGAGTGGCCTCTTCGGATTCCAGTCTGAGGCCTGCAGGGCAAAGATCAGGTACATAATCAATGACTCTTTTTTTTTTTTTCCTGCAGCTTGTTGCAGAATACCTGGCTTGGGGTGGGAAAAAAGTCTTTTTGCTTTAGTTTAGGTCCTACCTCACTAGGTTTCTATCCTGAATCCCACTGAAGTCTCAGACACATGTCATAGCACTGGAAATCTTGGAAATCTGCATTCAAATCTCAGCTTTCCATTCATTCTCTGGGTATTTCTGCTAACCATGAAGAGGAGAATAGACGTAGACCACATTTAGATGGCTGTTTAAAAGTGTCAAGAGAGGAATTAA
>PVIR01002859.1:47922-81538 GCA_004026965.1 Petromus typicus
AATCCTCCTGCCTCTGCCTCCCGAGTGCTGGGATTACAGGCGTGAGCCACCACGCCCGGCACTGTGGTATGTGGTACTGGTTGCTGCTGGGTGTGGGTCTCCACACCCAGTATTGTTATGTGGTTACCGGGGAATCGAACCCGGGTCCCTGCGCTTGCAAGACAGGCGCCGGAACCACTGAGCTAACTCCCCGGCCCTTAACTTTTTTTTTAAAGTTTTTTGAAACAAGCTCTCACTTTGTAGTTCAGGCTGGCCCTGAATTCACTATGCCACCTAGGATTGTCTTGAACTCATAGCAATTCTTCTGCCTCTACCTCCCAGTGCTGAGAGTTACCACGCCTGGCACACTGGGGATCGCTCAGGACCTTGCCTGAGCTTGGCTTGCCAGGCAGACGCCAGAACCACTGAGTTAAATCCCCAGCCCAAGGAGGAATTAATTTGAATTCTATTTTAGTGTTAGCTAATTGGTCTCATCAAAAAAATCCCAAAAAACATGAAGAAAAGGGACCATGTAAAAGAGTGCCCCTGATGTCTCCCAAATGGTGGCTGGGCTACTAACAGTCCTGTCCTCCTCACATCTTTTATTTACCTCTCCTTCCCTCCTCTGTCCTCATTTTGTGTCTTTGTTTTGAGGGGGATGTTTTGATCAAGGTCTTGCTATGTGGTTCACGCTGGCTTTGAGCTCATGAGATCCTCCTACCTCAGACTCCCAAGTGCTGGGATGACAGGAATACACCATCATGTCTGGCTTTGTTTTATTCTTGAGACTGGTATCACTGTTGCCCAGGCTGGTTTTGAGCTGTTTGGGCCCATGTGATTCTCTTTTTTTTTTTTTTTTTTTTTAAGGTTTTTTGAGACAGGGTCTCGCTTTTGTGGTTCAGGCTGGCCCTGAGCTCAGCCTCAAACTCACATCACAATCCTCCTGCCTCTGCCTCCCGAGTGCTGGGATTACAGGCGTGAGCCACCACGCCCGGCACTGTAGTATGTGGTACTGGTTGCTGCTGGGTGTGGGTCTCCACGCCCAGTATTGTTATGTGGTTACCGGGGAATCGAACCCGGGTCCTTGCGCTTGTGAGACAGGCGCTGGAACCACTGAGCTAACTCCCCGGCCCCCCCCATGTGATTCTCTTATCTCAACTTCCTTCGCAGCTGGGGCTACAGGCATGCACAACCTTGTGCCCAGATTATTTTGGTATATTTTTGTTTTGTATTTTGAGACAGCATCTGAGTGTATAGTTCAGGCTGGCTTTGGAGTACTATGTAGCCCCTGCTGGCCTCAAACTTGCTGTGATCCTCCTGTTTTAACCTCCTGGGTACACCACCACATCTCATAACTTTTATATTTATTATAGCCTCTTATTCTACTTTTTGTGTTTTTGGTCTGTAGATGTGGTTTTATGTGTGCACGTGTGTGTGTGTGTCAGAGACAGAGAGAGAATATGAATACAATATGAGTCCATAGTCACTTAGGTCTTTTCCAAACCTGTTACGGCTGGTGGGGATGTGGTTTGGTGATGATCCCATTCTTCAAGAAAGACCAGCGGGGTCAGAGTTCAGCTATAGCAGATCAAGGCTCACGTGTACCGTCAAGGTTGTCTCTCCTCCTTGCTGCTGAGCAGTGATTCAGGTGGTTGTGGAGAGAGCAGAAGCCAGGTACAGCTTCTGTGCCTAGGGGAGGCCAGAGGCTCTATGAAGAGCCTGAATGCCTGGCACACACAGTAAATGCTTAGTAAATATTTGCGGAATGAATAGCTATACGAATGACTGAGCGCACCAAATGAGTCCTGAAGCAGAAAGACCCTGCAGGATGCAGCTTTGCAGAGGGTATTCCGAGGGTACAGCTCCAGCTGTAGGAGGAACGGTACCCTCAAAAATCACCGCGCCTGCCGCGCAGCCCACCCGAGCCCCGCCCCCTGGCGGCCGCTCACGCTTACGCAGTTGTCACGTGCTGGCGGGTGGCCAATCACCGGGGTGGGCGGGGCAGGCAGGAAAGCCTTAGGGGCCCTGCGGTCGTTCCCCCACTAACCCCGGGTGGCCTCATGTCGCGCCCCAGTTCAGACCCAGAGCAGCACCAGCAAGCCTCAGAGCTGGACGCCACCCCAGCCACCTTCCAGGCTAACGGTAAGTGCTCGGCGGCTGTGACTCGCTGGAACGCAGCGCCGACCCCTCCTCTTCCTTAGAACATTCTCATCAGTTCTTCAAGGTCTGCGCGTTCTCGCAGGACCTGCAGGCTAGAGGCTGCTATCTGGCCTTGGGAAGGGGCTGTGCTGGGCCTTTAGCTTCTGAGCAGGACGGGTCGATAGGGAGCCACTGAACTCGGGCTCGATTGTGGGGAAGAGCCAGAGGAGGAAGGGATAGCGAGCTTTGCTGATTGATCTCAACTATCTGCCTCCAGAGCATCAACATACCCGCTACAACCCGCTGCAGGATGAGTGGGTGCTGGTGTCAGCTCACCGCATGAAGCGGCCTTGGCAAGGACAAGTGGAGCCCCCGCTTCCCAAGACGGTGCCGCGCCATGATCCCCTCAACCCGCTGTGTCCCGGGGCCACACGGGCCAATGGAGAGGTAAGGTTCTAGATCCACACCCACAGGGTAGGTGGGGAAGCCCCTCCCCAGGTGCTCCACCTATGGGGGCAGTGGACAGACCTCCTAGGTCACATCCTATCGAGCCCTTTCCTTCCCTAGAGTGGGCCTTCCCCATTCCTGTGCAGCCTGTGCAGCTCCTGAAGCCCACCAGATGGTGGTGTGGGGCAGCGGATGCTTCTAGTCGTTCTTGTCTGTAGGTTAATCCCCACTATGATGGCACCTTTGTGTTTGACAATGACTTTCCAGCTCTGCAGCCCGATGCTCCAGATCCAGGTAAACAGACTCGAACCACTGTTGGGGAGCAGGGGCGCTAGACCTTTAGGGGACTACCTTCTGCACAGAGTAATGTCCTTTTATCTCAGGGCCCAGTGATCACCCGCTTTTCCGAACAGAGGCCGCTCGAGGAGTTTGGTAACTATGGATTTCCCCTCTTCAGCCAGGGTTGAAGACTAAACCCTGGGGTTGGGATCTGCCCTTAGCACCCAACCGCTATCCCTGTGTCATCAATTCCCCCTCCCCTTAGTAAGGTCATGTGCTTCCACCCCTGGTCGGATGTGACGCTGCCTCTCATGTCGGTCTCTGAGATCCGGGCTGTCATCGATTCATGGGCCTCAATCACAGAGGAATTGGGTGCCCAGTACCCTTGGGTACAGGTCTGTGAGGTGGTCCCCTTCCCTGAAGGGCAGGGAGGGGAAAGGCACAGCTTTGATTTAGGGGAGTAGCATTCTTGTTTCCATTGGGTGTGGCTGGGAGGATACTGAGTTGTGTCTCTTCAGCTATTTAAGCTCCCATTTCTACTTAATAGATCTTTGAAAACAAAGGAGCCATGATGGGCTGTTCTAACCCCCACCCCCACTGCCAGGTAAGTGTGCCAGGGGCTGCAGTGGCTTTCTTGGCTGGCCCCAGTCAGCAATGTGGGCAGGGAAACTGAATTAAGAAATGAGACAGAGGCAGTACACTAGTGATCTGGAAGTAAAGAAACTACTTACTCTTTTCTGTTCCTGTCTTCTGATAGGTGTGGGCCAGCAGTTTCCTGCCAGACATTGTCCAGCGTGAGGAGCGGTCTCAGCAGTCCTATTACAGTCAGCATGGAGAGCCCCTGCTGATGGAGTACAGCCGCCAAGAACTACTCAGGAAGGTGGGAGAGAACAAGGCCCTGGTCCTCAAGGAGTTCTTAGTCTTCTTACCCAGAAAGAGAGGTGTGTAAAAGAAGAGGGTAGAAGAGAAGTGGCAGAGACTCACTAGAAGACGCTAACAGTAAAGGAGTGTGATGGTGGTTTAGAATAGGATGAAGTGGTGGGAATCCATCAGATTCTTTTCTTTTGCTTCCCCGTCCTATTTACTGACCCCTGTACCTACTTTGATGACTTCATCTCCGTTGTGTGTGTCCAGGAACGTCTGGTCCTAACCAGTGAGCACTGGTTAGTGCTGGTCCCATTCTGGGCAGTGTGGCCCTTCCAGACCCTGCTGCTGCCCCGTCGACATGTGCGGCGGCTGCCTGAGTTAACCCCCGCTGAACGTGATGGTAAGCCTCCCAGCTAGGACCTTGGGTCTGTGCAACAGATGAGATGGGTCTGGTAGGGCCAACTCCTGGTTCTGAGGCTGAGAGTCAGGTTCTTATTCCAGATCTAGCCTCCATCATGAAGAAGCTCTTGACCAAGTATGACAATCTATTTGAGACATCTTTTCCCTACTCCATGGGCTGGCATGGTGAGGATTTGGGGTATATATACCTAGCTGAAACATAATTTCTGGGCTCCAAGGTCCCAGCTTAGGGGACCACAACTCCTAGCAGGCTTTGAAACACTTCCTGGGGAAGTTTCCAGAACAAGGATGCTGCAAATGGGGGGAGGGGGTTGCAGCAAACTTGGTGAAACTCCCCAGAGTGTTTTCTGATACCTGGGCTTTCTGCTGGAGGATGCTGGGGTATGTAGTTTTCAAGTATGTGGTCTGGTTTAGGATTGGGGGTGGATTGAAGAACTAAGAAAGTTCCTCACCTTCTTTGGCTTTTTCTTCCTGTCAGGTGCTCCCACAGGATCAGAGCCTGGGGCCAACTGGGACCACTGGCAGCTGCATGCTCATTACTACCCTCCACTTTTACGCTCTGCTACTGTCCGGAAGTTCATGGTTGGCTATGAAATGCTTGCCCAGGCCCAGAGGGACCTCACTCCTGAGCAGGTCAGGACTTAGAGCATCGTGAGTTCCCAGGTCCCTTTTCTTTCCCACTTCCTCAAGGGATTCCAACAGTTACAACCCTGAGAATCCTCATAAAAACCTGGGCATTTCTAGAAACCAGGAGCTGCTGTACTCCAAGATTTGGTGGCTCTGAGACTCCTGTCTCCCCGTCCCTCAAGCCCTCCCCTAGTATCTCCTGGTACTCAGAACTTCACCATTCTCTGTGACCTTTACCAACTTAATTGGCCTTTGTCTGCTTTCCAGGCTGCAGAGAAACTAAGGGCACTTCCCGAGGTACACTACTGCTTGGAGCAGAAGGACAGGGAGACAGCAACCATTGCCTGACCAAGGCCTTGAGTCCTTCTGCCAAAGGAGATTAAGACCTAGAGTTTGGGCAGAGGTAGCATCAATAAAATAAAATTAAAACTTTAATGATATATTCTGATACTAGAAGATTATGAATTTAAAAACCTTCAGGAGCTACTTGTTGGTACATGCCTATAATCCCAACACTTGGGAAGTTAAGGCAGGAGGATCAAAGAGATTTGAGGCCAGTCTGGAGTTCAAGATGAGCCAGAAATACACAGTGAGACCCTGTCTATATAAACAAAACAACAAAATAAAACCACCATCAACAAAAAAGGGTTAACGGCTAAGAGGAGCTGAGTGTAGTGGTGAATACCTGAAATTTCAGCACTTTGGGAAGTGGAAGTTTGAGCCTAGCCTGGGAAATGTAGGGACTTAGTGAGATCCTGTCTCAAAATGTGTGAGGCCCTGAGCTCAATCCCTAATACAACAAAAGAAAATAAAAATAAAAAGTACAGCCCTGGCTGGGAAGTTAGCTCAGTGGTTCCGGCGCCTGTATTACAAGCGCAAGGACCGGGGTTCGATCCCTGGTAACCACATACCATACTGGGCGTGGAGACTCACCCCAGCAGCAATCAGTACCACATACCACAGTGCCGGGCGTGGTGGCTAACGCCTGTAATCCCAGCACTCGGGAGGCAGAGGCAGGAGGATTGCTGTGATGTGAGTTTGAGGCTGAGCTCAGGGCCAGCCTGAACCACAAAGTGAGACCCTGTCTCAAAAAAAAAAGTACAGCCCTAACCCCAATTTACCTGCAGATATGTAAAAATTCCACCCAAATCCTAGAACAAATTTAATATTCATTATTGCATCTGGCCTATAGATTCTCTTACCCAGGAGATACATGATTTTCTTGTTTAGGAAATGTTAAACTATTTGTGTTCTTGGCTGTGGCTGAGGCTTTGGGAAGGCCAGAGTCCCCTTTACCACAAAGCCCAGTGACATCGCACCAACCCCTGAGGGTTGAGGATACTGGTCCTCGTGGTCAGTGGCTAGTCCCTGGGCTGCTGGCCAGACCCTGGCTTTGTGAGTGGCTACAGTTTGGCTCATCTTCAGCCCACAGGGGCTGAAGGGGTGAGTGGGGCACGTGTAGGTGGCTTTGTGTCCTTGGCTCCTCCACATCCCACATGAGTAAGTGCAGCCTCAGTATACCTCTACTCTCCCTGGCCTTAGTCATTGCTGCAAGGCTTAGGAGCCCCATGGTGGGTCTAGAAGCTGTGCCTGCAGCATGACCCTGGGTGTATTCCTTCTCTGTAACAGGGAACAAAAGGCCATCGGCCTGGTCTGGAAATTCACGGTTGGCTGTGAAATGCTTGCTCAGGCCCAGGGGCCTTAGAGCATTCAGTGTTCTTCAGGAAAGTCATACCAAGGTTGGGTAGTAACTGGACCTGGCTGAAGAATGATGACTGATTACCTTCCAGTCCAAGGTCTTTTCCTGAGCACAGTTAAAGTGCCTTGGACTTGGGAGTGCTGTGCTGATAGGGAAGGAGATAAATAGACTATGCATCTCTTTTGGGCCTCCCAGGGGCTAGGGAGTGGGATAAAGTTCTTGGTGGGTGGCTAGTTTCTTATAGCATACACAAACGTACACGTACACCCCTATACCCCTGACGTTACACCTCTGCTTTGGCTGCATTTTGGAACCATCTGGGTAGTTTTAAACAATCCTGACATGTAGGTCCACCCTGCAGTGATTCTGATTAACTGGTATGAGGTGGGGCTTGGCAGTTCTACAACCAGAATATCCTGCAAAGTTTGAGAACCATTGTTCTAAACCAGCCTTCCTTTCCTGGATCAGGGGCACCTTCAACTTCTCCAGTCACCTGTCCACTGGCTTCTGAAGCCTGAACAGCTAGAAAGGGAAAAGGCCTGAGCACTTTGAGGCCTGTCGTCACAGGGAAGACAGGCCTTCGGGCCAGGTCCAGGTCCCGGCAGTCCAGCTTACAGAGACTCAGCCTTTGGCATTCTCTTCAGTCCCGACGGGACAGGAAGTGTCCGGCAGAGGTGGGGTGGAAGTGATTGGCAGTTGGAGGCTCCAATGGGCCGGGAGGCCCCCGTGTTTCACCTCGCTCCTTCCATTGGCGCCTGGGAGGAGCCGCCCCCACAGCGGGGCCCAGAGCGGGAGGGAGTAGAGGCTGGGGCGAGGGCAAGGGTGGAGGGCGCTGGCGGCCAGCGGCCGCGGAAGGTGAGGCCTGGTGGGGCAGGCTGGCGTAGACCTGGTCTTGCCAGGAGTGGGCGGGGCAGGGTGGTGTATGATCTAAAGCACCGGGAGAGACGAGTGACCGCTGGAATGTTAGTGTATCGCTGTGCGACCATGCCAGAGTGTGTGTCTCTGTGGGTGATTGTTGCTTGGTGCGACTGTCAACTAATGTGACTGCATGTGACAACGTGCTTGTACTCGAGTTTGCATATGGTGGTGCAAACTCCGGAGAGATTATATGTGTATCTTTTGATGTGTTTTTTTTTTAGTGAGATGAGCGGTGTGTGTGCGCGCGAGAGGGATTGTGCCCACATCAAGGAATATGTTTTACGAAGGTCTCTGTGAGATTTACCACTGTGTCCCTCAGGATGGGAGTGGTGGCCGTGCCAGTGTGTGACTTAAGCAGTAGCAGACTTGTGACCGTGAGACGTGTGACAATGTGTGCCCTGTGTCCTAATGTGGATTGTGTGGGGGTATAGCTGTTTGTATATTGATAGCCAATGGCACCAACCTTTCTCCTTAGCCTGCACCACAGACATTCCTCTCTCCCATGCCTTCCCCGCTCCTACGTCTTCCCATTCTTTTACCCAAAAGTTCATGAGGGCTGGAGGTGTAGCTCAGTGTGTGTGTGTGTGTGTGTGTGTGTGTGTGTGTGTGAGAGAGAGAGAGAGAAAGAGAGAGAGAGAGAAAGAGAGAAAAAAGAAAACGAAAGGTCTATTGCTTCGTATTTGCTGTTTTCCTTCTGACTCAGTTTCCTTGTATAGTATTTCTGTTTTCTCTCCTTATGACTATCTGGGGATATTTTTCTGTGTGTCTCTTCACATTTTATCTCCGAAGTATCTGTGTCTTGTCCTGTTCTTCTCTTACGTTTTTCTTTACTTTTCAAAAGTTTTTTGAGACAGGGTCTCACTTTGTAGTTCAGGCTGGTCTGGAATCAGCCTCAAAGTCAACAATCCTCCTGCTGCTGCCTCTCAAGTGCTGGGATTACTGGCGTGAGCCACCACACCTGGCATTGTGGTATGTCGTGCTGATTGCTGGTGGGTGTGAGTCTCCACGCCCAGGATTGTTGTATGTGGTTACTGGGGATCCAACCCAAACGCAGGCCCTTGAGCTTGCAAGGCATGCACCAGAACCACTGAGCTAAATCCCTGGCCCTTTACTTTTTGAAACAAGGTCTTGCTATGTAGTTCAGGCTGATCTTGAACTCACTGCAATCTTCCTGCCTCAAATGCCTGAGTGCTAGGATTACAGGCATGTACCTGCATACCCAGTGGCATCTGCTTTCTAGGGCTGTCATGCTGACTGTGTCTCTGTGTCCTGTACCTGACTGCCTGTTTACCCTGTTGGGCTGCCTGAGGTCTTGTAACGGAATGAGATGCTGACCTGCCATTGCAGACGATGAGCCTTAAGCCATAGTGAGCATTTGCCTTTAGGGAGTGCTGTGACTCCCCAGCCCCCAGAGATTACACTGTGTGTGTGTGTGTGTGTGTGTGAAACTGAGCATCCAATTATGTATAAATATGTCTGAATCCAGGTGAGGGTATGAGTATTTCTGTGTAGCTGTGTCTGAGAAAGTCTGAGGGCAAGTGTGGGTTTTGTGTACCTGGCATCAAGGGACCAAAGGCATTTCCTGGTGCTGGGGCCCAAAGGTTGGAGGGGGAGGTAAGAAATGACTGGAACTTCTAGGGGAAGGGAACTGGACTCTGGCTTTTCCCTGTACTGCCCAGCCTGGGGCTTCTCTTAGTCCTAGAAACAGGCAGCTGGGCCATAAGAAAACATTTGCAGAGGAGTGAAAAAGTAGGCGCACAAGTTTGTATCTGGTTTTTATCTGACTGTCCATGTGCGTTCAGTGGAGCGTCCTTTTGTTAACTGTACCTAATGAGTCCACACGTGGATGTGACTGTGCATGGCTATGTGAAGACATAGGGAATCTCACTGACAGGGACGTGAGCATAAGCAAGCCTCTTCTCCCTCTTGCTGGCGGGGGCTGTATCTGTGGCTTTATTTCTATCCTGAGGGGGAGCCTCATCCCTTCCCATGGCCTCGGGTGGGAAGGGAGGAGGGAGAAAGAAGGAGGGGATAGGGAAGGAGGAGAAGGAAGGCCGAGGGGGCCTGGCTAAGGGTGGCCAAGTTCCAGCGCCCAGAGAAGGCGGGGCTGAGAAAGAAGAAGGGGTTGGTTCTAGGGTCCCAGAACTGAGTGGAGCAGGAGCCGGTGCTATAGCTGGTGGGAGGAAGTCCTGGAGGCCATGGACGCTCAGCCACTGGGATCAACAAGGTAGGGTGTGGCCGAACAGGGCAGTGTGGCTGGGGAGCCAGCTAAGGCTGGGTAGACACACAGACATGGAGACCCTTGCTCTGGGTCCACTGTGGAGGGGTCCGTCTCTTTGTCCTGGCACTCTCACCCAGGGCTCTCCCCATCTTCACCTTCTCTACTGCCCTCCTACACACCCCAAGCTCCGGATCCTGCCCTCCTCCCCCACCCCCCTTGGCTCCTCCTTAGACTCTGAGTTCCCACTGTTCCCAGCCCAGCCTCATTGAGTCCCTCTCACCTCCTGGTGCTGACTACTGAATGATGTCTTCTCTTGGTGCTGTGGTCCCCACACCAGGCCTAGGTCCCTGCAGGCTCCTGGCTCCCCTCTCCTCTCCGCCACTCTGTCTCCATCTCCATGTGCTGGCTCCTTGCCTGCCCCCAGCCTCTAGCAGCAGCCAGGGCATCTGGATCTGCTTAACTCTGTAGCCCCAGTCTGCTCCCTAGCCCCATCCAGCTCTACAGGCATGATACCAACAAAGATTTTAAACCAGGCTCAGCCAAGTGGCCCAAGTAGCCAGTGCAGGGAGCCAGGCCCAGGTCAGAGGCTTGGCAGCTAGAGCAGGACTAGGCCTCATGGTGGCGTTACAGGGTGAGTTCAGACTCGCATGGTGACCTCCACCCCAGGGTGGGAGGGTTTGCTCCAGTTTAACAGAGCAGTGATTAGCTATGGACAGGTGGAGGTGGATGGCAGAATTCCCAGCAGCTGGATTGGAAGGGTTAATAGGAGTGGCTGAGCCAGTGCCAGCCCTTGGTGCCAGGGGTGGGCGCCAAGGGCAGTGGAGGGGGTGGTTGCTGGCACTGTTTGTTGCCTCCGGCTTTTGTTCTGGGCCCTAAGCCCAAGACTGAGATGGAGGGTGTGTGTGTGTGTGTGTTTTTGTATGTGTCTGCATACATGTGCACAACACTGAATAGATGGTCAGATGCCCTAATGATTTCTCACTGTTTCTCCTGGAAGCCCCAGTTTTGGAGACAGGAGCCAGGTGTTAGCCTTCTCTCTCAGGGCTGGAGGACCCCTGACCTTGCCTCTTTCCCCACAGATGAGCAGCAGCTGTTCAGGGCTGAGCAGGGTCTTGACGGCCATAACTATAGCCCTGGTTTCTGCTTCCTCTCCCTGCCCCCAGGGCTGGGGCCCCCCAGGTGAGACGAACAAACACTCTCTGACCCCCACTCTGGAATGGGATTTGTCACAAACACTCTGGCCCCTTCTCATGCCTAAATGCAAGCCCCCTTTGCCTTTAATCCCTGACAACTTGGTCTTGCTGTGCCCTGTCCTCTGATCTGTCTCCGGATTCTAACCTGTTGCTTTACCCGATAACCTTTGGCAGAGTTTAATAGTCTGCTTCTTGCCCTGTCACTGTTACACATTGAAGATGGGGAAAGAAGTGCCTTATCTCATGAGTGCCCTCCACAGGGGTCCAGTATGGGCAGCCTGGCAGGCCGGTGACGCTGTGTTGCCCAGGAGTAAGCGCTGGGTAAGTGCCGCACCTACTTTTGGACACTGCTGGTCTTTGTGTACACTCCTGCCCTAGCCCTGTTGGACTGTCATCCTCACCATTCTAGCTGAACCCACAATCACATTCAATAGAAAATTTCAGCCAGTGTGTAGGGAGCACCTGGAAGTGTGTGGCCTGCTGTAGGCTCTGGAATATAGCATAAGCCAGGAAATGTGCCCGCCCCCAGTGTTCACATCCTGTGGGAGAAGACAGATAGTGAACAAGTAAGGGTCTTGCTAGACAGTAACACTGGCAGAACAGAAGTCCTAAGGCTGTGGTATCGAAGAGGAGGCTTGCTCTTTATTCATAGTCAGGTGACAAGTTGATTTCTGAGGGTCAGCAAGGAGGCAGGCATGCATAGGTTTTGTAACAGGATAAATGCTCCAAGGGGAGAATTAAAGTCACAGTCCTCCTGCCTCAGCCTCCAAAGTGCTGAGATTACAAGTGTGAATCCACTACTTCTGAGAAACAGAAGCTAGAGCATTGTGGACAGAGGACAGGGGGTGAAGGGTCGTAGGAGCTGATGCATGATAAGAAGGGCCAGACTGCAAGGACTTTGTAAGCCAGGAAGCTTTGGATTTTATGTCAAGTGCAATTAGAAGCTGAGAGAAACAGTGGCGTGGTCTGACTTATACTTGAAATCTTTTCTCTGTCAGTCATTACCTCATCTCACTTCCAGGACCCCCGTGAACTGGTTTTGGGACAGGGAGTCAAAGCTGCTCCAGGGACCTGACTCTGGCCTGGGGCATAAACTGGTCCTGGCCCAGCCAGACTCTGCTGACGAGGGCACCTACATCTGTCGGACCCTGGATGGTGAACTTGAAGGCATAGTAACTCTAAAGCTGGGCTGTGAGTTGAGGATGGTGGCCTGATGAGATGTGGGTTCCTGAGAGAGGTCCCCTGGGACAGGGAGGAGCTGAGGACTGCCGAGTCTCTAGCTGCACCCTCGCCCTCTGCTGCTAGATCCCCCAGCCCGTCCAGTGGTCTCCTGCCAAGCATCTGACTATGAGAACATCTCCTGCACGTGGAGTCCCAGCCAAGTCAGTGGTTTACCCACCTGCTACCTCACCTCCTACAGGTGTGTGTGCAGTGGGGTGCCCTTGTGTTTTGGGGTGCTGGCATGATGAGGGTCCCGGAGCAGGAGGGGAGATGCTCCTCAGAGAGGGCGAGGGTCCTCTTTCCTTTCCTGACCTCAGCTGGCCCGCTCCCCGCCAGGATGAAGACGTTGCCAGGAACTGGTCACCAGAGGTAAGACACGAGGGAGAGGCTGAGGACTCTGTCTTGTGTCACATAACAGGCATTTCCAAAGCCCAAGACTAAATTCTCCCCCTAGGGTGAATCTATCTGAATGGAAGCCATGCCCACAGGACCCCCTGGGGAATCCACGCTGTGTTATCTACTGGGCAGAGTTCTGGAGCCAGTACCGCATCAATGTGACTGAAGTGAACCCCCTGGGTACCAGCACACGCCTGCTAGATGTGAGCTTTTGGGACATCTGTGAGTACCTACTCCTGGCGTTCCCCTAGATCACCACGTTGACAGACTCAGCACTATCATCTTTGAGCTCCCAAACAATGTCCTCCCAGTCCAGGCTCCACTACAGGCTAAGTCAAAGGGACGGGAGACTAGAGGCTGCTGTCGTTATCTGAAGGTCATTCTTGTTTTTCTAGCCTGAGGACTGACTTCCTGCGTTTAGGGACTGTGCTCTCTCTAGGAAGCTGAATCTCACAGGCTGCCTGCCTGAGGGAGGCCCCTGCCAGCTACACCTTCCTTTTGGCCTGAGTGTGGGAAGAAGAACTGAACTTGAGTAGAGTGGAATGTTGTGACCCATGCCTTTAATCTGAGCTGTTTGGGAGGCTAAGGCAGGAGTTTGGAAAATTTAACAGGACTTTGTCTCAGAATAAAATAAAAAGGGCCGGGAGTTGAGTGTAGTGTCACACGCCTGTAATCCCTGCACTGGAGAGGCTAAGGCAGGAGGCCAGCCTGGACTATGAAATGAGTTCAAGGCCAGCCTGAACTACATAGTGAAACCATGTCTCAAAAAAACCCAGATGGCCTCTGATACCCCTTAGTGGTAGAGCACTTGCTTAGCATGTGTGAGGCAGCCCTAGGTTCAAACCCAGTAATACAAAACAAACAAAGAAAAAAACATCTGGGCCAGGGAGTTAGCTCAGTGGTTCTAGGGCCAGCCTTGCAAGTGCATTGTTCTGAGTTCAATCCCACATAACCGCATACCATAATGCTGGGCGTGGTGACTCATGCCCATCAGCAATCAGTACCACAAACCACTGTGCTGGACGTGGTGACTCACACCTTTAGTCCCAGCACTTGGGAGGCAGAGACAGGAAGATTGCTGTGAGTTCAAGGCTCGCCTGGACTATATAGTGAACTCAGGGCCAGCCTGATCTACAAAGTGAGACCCTGTCTCAAAAAAAAAAAAAAGAAAAAAACATCAGAGGCAGGAATTTAGCTCAGTGGAACTGTGCCTACTATGCAAGCGTGAGGGCCCCAGCTTGATCCCCAGTACCACAAAAACAAAACCAAACCAAAAAAAAAATCATAGCTAGAATTTGGGCTAATTTGTCCTCTAAATAAAAGAGTCTTTTACTCATATAACATTTCAAAAAACTACCCTCAGATCTCAGCTTATTTTATAAGAATGACAGAGCCTAACAGACAATCAAGTTTAAGATCTCCCGACCCCACAGAGGCCCCTCACCAGTGTGTGCACCTAAGTGCACACCTTGGGAAGTACAGGGAAGGCATGGGTGACAGGTGCTTACCCTGACTTTGTATCTGGCTGTCCTCAGTGCGCCCTGACCCACCCGAGGGACTGCGGGTGGAGCCAGTACCCGGTTACCCGCGACGCCTACATGCCAGCTGGAGATACCCCACCTCTTGGCCCCCAAAGCCACACTTCACACTCAAGTTCCGACTGCAGTACCGTCCAGCACAGCACCTGACCTGGTCCATGGTATGCTCAGTGTCATGACCTCAGGCTGTGGGTCCTTCCCCTGAAGACCGAGGCCTTTCTTTACAGAGAGCTTCCTCTGTAACAAGCTCTCTGGGGTGTAATGCTGTCCTATGGGGCTGTGACTACAGTACGCTGTAAACCCACATGTGGGAAGACAGAGTGTCTCTTAAAAAATAACTTTTATAGGAAAAGGAATGCCTTTAACTCACAGACCTGATCTCTTACAGTCTCATGCCCAGCCAATGGTAGTAGTGGACCTCTCTGGAGATGTCAGAGATGAACTGACTGGCCTTGGATTTGGGGAGTAGCAGCAGCAGGTCATGATCCACATTTAGTGCTGTCTCCTCCCAGGCACTGTGCCACACATATTAACTGCACTATCTTGTTTGGGTGTATTTACTCCTATTTTACAAATGAGGAAACTGAGGCACAGAAGCCCAAAGTTCATCCAGTGGTTTAGAAAAGATGTGAACCTGGACAGACTGCCGCCACAGCTTCTCTGAGCAGTCACACTGCTATCTTGGTGAGACACAATACCTGGCTTAAAGAAGTTTCTTTTGGTCCATAGCTTCAGAAGTTTCAGTCCATGGTCCACTGGCTCCAAGGCAGAAATGGCATGTCAGAGGGGTGTAGCAGAGGAAAGCTGCTCATGTCACTGCAGCTGGGAAGCAGAGAGAGAGAGAAGGGAGGAACTGAAGAGGGAGATAGATCCTTCCAGGTCATTCTTCCAGTTACCTACCCCTTTGAACAAGACCTCACTTTGTTAGCAAGTTAGTCATAGTGCCCCATGTTCAGCCTCCATAAAGGAGGCTTCTGAGGAATACCCCAGATCTAAACTACAGCAACTACCATCTTCTAGCTGTATGATGTTACCGGATACATGCCTGTAATTTTGGCACTCGGGAGGCTGAGGCAGGAGGATCTCCATGAGTTTGAGGCTACATAGTGAGTTCAAAGCCAGCTGAAACTCTATAGTGAGACCCTGTCTGAGAACAAACAAACAAACAAACCAAACTAGACTACCATATCCTGAACATCTGGCATAGATCCTAACACATTGGCTAGCCAGTTGTAAGACCAGTACCCTACACCATGCTGAAGGTGATGGCACTGGGAAGAAAGGGAACTCTTTCCAGACTGTGTGGGTAGGCTTGTGCTTTCACCTTCTGTAACGCACCCAGGCACCATCTTCTCTCCCTCAGGTGGAGCCCGCTGACTTGGAGGAGGTGATCACAGATGCCGTGGCTGGGCTGCCCCACGAGGTTCGGGTCAGTGCCAGGGATTTTCTGGATGCAGGCGCCTGGAGCAGCTGGAGCCCAGTGGTACAGGGGACTCCGAGCACTGGTAAGAAAGGAGCCAAAGGCAAGAGCAGGGTCCAGCCTAAAGCATCTAGTCCCAAGGTCAGTTGCTGAAGGCAGCCAGCTGGGACATGCCACACCCATGCCAGTGCCCGCGTGCTCCCCGGGGCCCCAGCCTTGGTGGTCTACAGTTGTGCCTGGGCTGCAGCCTGCTCTGCCACGTCCCCACAAGGCGGCCCACAGCCTTCAGGCTCCGTCTCCGAGACCCTACATCTGGCTCAGCCCTTGGCCCTCACCCCATGTGAATGGACTTGTCTTAGGTCTCACCTCCCTCAGGGCCCCTAACAAATCAGACTCCTGACGTGGGCAAGCTATACACACAGCTGGTGGACGGCACAGCTCCTCCAAGGCCTTCTCTGCAGCCAGACCCACGGCCGCTGGGTGAGCTTGGGCAGGCGGTGAAGCTGGGAGGACTGACAGTCTCTGAGAGAAGGGGCGCCAAGTAGGTTGGGCTCACTCTCACGGTGCCATGTGGCTATCCCTTTCAGACCACAGGGACCCTCTGGAGCAGATGGTTGTGCTAGTGTCTTTGGGAGTCTTCTCTGTCCTGGGTCTGGCCGCTGGGGCCCTCATACTGGGGTTCTGGTAAGTGGCTGCCGTCAGCCCCTCAGGTCCCCGCGGAAGCCACAGGCATCGCACCCCTCGTGATCTCCTACCAACTTTCCAGCAACCTGGGTTGGTCTGAACTCTCCCCATCCTGACCCCCCCACCCCCCTTGCGTGATTCTCACTGATTCCTCTCCTGGCCTTCATTCATAAAAAAGCTCCTAGAGCCAGGATCCTAGCACCATGAGAGGTGGAGGCCAGAGGGTCACAAGTTTGAGACCAGCCCGGGCAATTTAGAGACACAGTGAACCCCCGTCTCAAAATGAAAAATTAAAAAAGGGGGCCTGGGGATATAGCTCAGTGAGAAGGCTCTGAGTTCCATCCCCAGTCCTGAATAAGTGAATAAAAAGAGGGATAAAAGCCCATTTGGAGAATACTGTGATGCCTGCATTGTGAGTGACATAATCGCCCTTTTATGCCTTTTTAGGCTGAGGCTGAGGTGGGGAGGGAAAGATGGACCCCCAAAACCTGGATTCCTGGTCTCGATGATTCCTGCCGACAAGCTTCCAGGTGAGTAGCCTTCTCGGTTTAGACTTGGTAATGTATGCGGTCATCCATGGTGCTTTCAAAGCCAGATATCAGCATTTTATGGATGCTGGCAATCTGAGTTGGATTCTGTCATGTTTATGAATAAGCTAGGGGCCTGGATTTTCATTTTTCAGTCCTTAGGCTCCGAACTGGGTTTTCTTCCGGTCTCTTGGGGCACTGGGAATTTTAGATACCTCCCTCTTCGTTTTCGGGGCATTATGACTCAGAGCTGAGTCAGGTGTGGCTCTTAGGAGGCTGAGGCAGGAGAATTGATGTGAGTTGCTGGGCAACTGGGCTACATAGTGAACTCAAGATCAGCCTGAAACACATAAGACCTTGTTTAAAAAAAAAAGTCTCAGGCCTGAGTATCTCCTTTTCCTTGGAATGTCTTAGATCAGTGCTTGTTCCTCCTTCTCTCCTTTTCCCCTTTTTATAGTACCAGGGATGGAACCCAGGGACTTGTAGACTAGGCAAGTGCTCTACCAATGAGCAACATCCCCAGCTCTTTTGAGAGAGTCTTGCTAATTTGCCCATGCTTTTCTTGAACTTGTGACCCTCCTATGTCGGCCTCCTGAGTAGCTACGATTATAGATATGCAGCACTGTGCCTGGCTCTAACCTTGAACCAAGAATTCCATCTGCTTACTCATCTTTAAGACGTGGAGCTATCTAAAATTTGGGCTCTTCTATCCCTTCTCAGAGTGCTGGGCTCAGAACTGGGTCAGGATATGTGAGGCAAGAGCTAGTCCTGTCTCTCACTCACCATTTGCCTCTTCTCCTAGGTACTCCGGATCTGTAGAAAACCCAGGGGAGCTTCAGCTCATTCCACCTGTAACTCTGTTTTGCTGCTGTGGACAGGCGGACGGAGCCAGGCAGGGCTGCAGATCCCGGTGGAAAGGGGTCTCAGCTGGAAGTTCCATTTGGAGCCCATTTCTTTGAGACTCTGTTCCAGACTTGCAGCTGAAAAGTCTCTGACTTCATCCTGGAGCTGAAGTCTACCTGAAGGATGTTTATGTGTATGTCTGTGTCCATGTGTGACCATGTGCATGTGAGGTGTGGGACATGTGTTCTTTGAATGTATGTGTATATGTATGTAGGTGCCTGGAGAATATGTGTGGGTCCTTGGCTTTTGGCCTTGCAGGTGCTGTGAAGATGTAAAATAAAGAGAACAAGGAAGACCTTTGAGATTGTATTCAGATTATTGTCAGTGATGCTTTATTATTTTGGGGGTTGGCCACTCTAGATTATTTCCCTTTGAAGCTCCAGATTCCGGCCAGGTAAAGTCCCCTGGAGCCTTTTCCCATGGCGCTCAAACCACCGAGCCAGACTTCGATTCTGGGGATGGATGCAGACACTGCGTCGAGCCAGGTGAAGCCTGGGAAGGGAAAGGTCCAAAGCTATGCCCATACCTTGGGTATGAGATTAAAGCCCAGGGGTCAGGGGCAAGGGCTGTGGGAAACTTGGAGCCAGCATCAGAATTAGGAGTTGGGGCTGGGGTCAGTTTAGGTATCAGGAGTGGGATGAGAGCTCACACAAAAGCCTGGAGGTGACAGTCCCCATCTGCCTCCTGTAGTTCCACCCGGATGACCTTCCTCAGTATCTTGTTTGGGAGTGGCTGTCTGTAGAGCTGAGTACAGCAGGCGGTCCCCGGCAGCAGTAGCAATGCTACAGGACGACGGGTCATGTGTCCAGAAGGGTCCAGGCCCAGGCTCCATTGGATAGCCTTTTTCTCTTCATCTGATATACCCATACCTCCAGTCTTTCTTGTTTTGGTGTGTTTTCTGAGACAGTGTCACCCTATGCAGTTCAGGCTGGCCTTGAACTCCCTTTGTAGCCCAGGCTGGCCTCAGACTCATGGTGATCCTCCTGCCTCAGCCTCCCAAGTGCTAGGATTATAGGTGTGTGCCACCACACCTGGTAAGACCTCCACCTTCTAGACCCCCAGGTTCTTACCTGCTCCAGGGTCTGGGTTCAGGAGTAACAGCAACAGCACAAAGATGCTGGTGGGTAAGGAGAGTACCTTCATGTTTCTCAGTTGAGATACGTGCTTCTCACTGCTCCTTCTCCCCCACTTTTTATCTGTGTGCATTTTACCTGGGGCATCAAGTGAGTCAGAGCCAGGTGGAGAGGTACTGCTTATCTCGCAACATTCCTAAACTCTTAATTCCTGGACTGTGGCCATGGACTCCTTCCTCTTCTAGGACTTCTACTTCTGATGGGCTCTTGAACCCTCACCAGAGAAGCAGGGGAGAGTGCACACGATGTGGGGGCTGATGGTACAGACTAACAACTGCTAAGGATCCACAATAACATTTAATAATAAACATTCAAAGTCATATCACCATAGCCAGTAACATGAATAACCGCAGCCACACCCGTGACTGTTACCATCATAGACAAAAATCACAGTTCTAGTTATTTTCAAAGTCCCACTCCCACACACTTTGTTTCCACAAACATCCAATCGCATAGTCATTCATGTTAGCACACACATTCTGATACAGGAGTTGCAGACGGTGTGGAAACAGATCAGGCCAGCAAGAACTTGCCTTCTTTCCCTGGCCTGCTTGTCTTATCAGGAGAAATAATTGGGAATGGGTCCCTAAATGGGCTCTTCTAGCTGAGGAGAGGTCTTGGCTGGGCCAGCTATATTCTGAGAAGCTGGAAAAAAGTGATTTTGTTGGTTCTGTGGGTTCCTTGGAGATGGTGAGGAAATATGTGTGGGAGATAGTGGGGAAGATGAAACAAGAAAAAGGTATGTAAGATAAAAGCTCTTTGGTGCCAGATTGCTGATGTCAACTTTGGTGGAAGGCACTAGAAATCTTACCTTCCTGTTTTTGTCTAGTTCTTTTCCAGGAATGGGAGTTTGTTAGCAGGGGCCTCAGGTTTCCAGACTCAAACTCTGTCTTGTTAGAGACATCAGACTCCAGAATAAGTTATAGCTCTTTTGTTCCACTCAAATTCCAGGCTCCTTGCACTGTTGTGGGACTGGATGAATCCTCCCTCCCCCACCTCAGTGATACTTATTTCTATCCCCTACACTTTATTCATCCCATTCTCCTGCTATCACCACAAGTGCATCTCCTTCCTATCCTAAACTCATACCCAGGGCTCCCTCCTTCCCTGTGTCCAGATTCAACAATTGACATTCCCCCCCCCCCATTGTTCCTGGAATGCTGGAAACTGCCTCAGATGGGGCAGGGTTAGGGGCGTGTTTCTGGGTTAGTGGCCCAGGCTCCTGGAAGAATGTCCCATTCCTGTCTGGGGATTTTAATCTTCCATACACGGAGTCAGTCACTGTAATCCAGGCCTTTCCTGGAGGTTGCAGGGTATCTTCAGTCTCTGCTCCAGGGTCAGTCACTCTCTGGGGTATGCTTTCATTCTCTAGTAGCCCTTCCTGTCACAGGGATGCTGTGACACTTAGGAGGGGCTTCAGCTCCCACGGAATGGACTAGTCACCTTCCAGGCTGAAAACCAAGCCTCTCCTCCTCCTGTCCAGGGTGAAGCTTTAGGACCTCTCTCTAGAATCTGTCCCAGGGATCTTCGAGACTTCTCACAACATCCCAGCGAGCTGTGGGCCCTGGGCTGGATGAAGCATTCTACATGGGAAGGGGCAGACACTGTGAGGAAATGGTTGAAGAGCCTACAGACTTTCTTGGAAGTGAACACGCAGGTCACTCAACTAATTTTTCGTACCAGAGGCTGTAGGATCGCTCTCCCACCTGCAGTCTGGACATATCTTGTGGAGCGTGGGTGTGGCTGCTGAGACTATTTCAAGGAGATCTCGTATCCATCATCTTGTCATAGGCCTTGTCCGTCAGCTGGTTGCCACATACTTTGTGATCTTCCCTCTACTTGTCAGTTCAGACTGCTGGAAGGCAGAAAATCAATCTCTCCCCTTTAGCTTCTCCAAAAATAAGGCCAAGTTCTCCCCAGCCACAGTCTGCTGTGGCAGGAGCAGCCTCAGGCTGAAAGTCAATACTGGCTCCAGCTAGAAACCGGGCTGAATCTGTGACTTAATCTCCCCTGACTGAAAGCAGGTACACACGGCAGCCCCTCACTCTCGTCAGTGTAGGAGTTAGTGGGTGCCGGGCCGATTCTGACGTGACAGAAAGTGCTGGCAGGGAGCGACACTCTTCTAGAGAAGTAGCAAAAACTTCACAGTTTGGTTGACAGCAAGTATCTCTAAAATTGGGATCACACTGGAAGAAGTGGCTTGGAAAAGTCAACTGTAGGAAAGGCCCCAACCCTGTTGCTCTTCAGAGACAGGTTACAGTAGGCAGGTTCTAGGGATTTCCCCTCTTCTCAGTGATAGTCTGTACCCTACAAACCTGGCTTAACATGTCTTAGATTCACTCTGAGGAAGGAAGATTCTTGAGATGCATGGCAAAGTCCTGGGTAGGAGGAAAGTGGTGAAAGACAGCCAGGGCTGGAGAGCATCAACGTGGGGATAAAGTATACAGGGAGATTATTTAGTTGTCCCCATGTAGGTTGCTAACAATGACTGGAGTTTTAGGGGACAGAGGGTTGGGAGACCGTCACTGTTAGCAACAGGAAGCCTGACATTTGATGAAGGGCCCTTGGAAATGACAGGAGCCTTGACCTGAAAGGGGACCCTACCAGGCGAGAGGCCCTTTGTGTAAGGAGGCAGCAGGTGTGGAGAGGGGCTCCCAAGTCGAATGGCGGCAGAGGCAGCACAGTCAGGGAGGCAGTACTGTGGGCTTCGCTTTAAATCTTTAATGCACCGGCTGGCTGGACAGCGGTAGCGGGAGCTCGGCAGAGGAGGCCACGACCCGAACGCTGGGGAGCAGGGCCCAGGCCGCTCGACAGGCAACTCATCAGGCCCCGCAGAGGCTCCAGCTTCTGCTCCCGGGGGTGTGCCGAGCTGCAGAGCGACCCGACCCGGTATTGGCATGAGACAGGGAGGGGCGCTCATACTGCCCAGATCCGTCATGCAAAACTGAGCATCTTCCATACCCAGATCCTGCCCGCAGGGACACAGCCTCCTCACCTCCTCTCCCTGCGCCACATTCGCAGCCAGGGGAAAAAGTAGAAACACCCCCAGTAGATCCTGCAAGAGAGAAGGCAGAGCCGGCCGGGCCGGCGGGCGGGGCGGGACTGACCCCACAGACCCCGCCCCCCCGCTCCGCAAGCCCAAGGCTCCGCCCCCGCCGAGGCGGATCATTTGTGCCCCACGCCCCTCAGGGCCCCTCCCCTCGGCCAGAGGACGCTCGCTCTCCCCCACCCGGAGTGGCCCTGCGCCTCCTCCGCGGAACCCCGCCTCCACTCACTCCTCCTCCGCCTCCAGCGCCACCTCGTAGCTCCTCAATCCCGGCATGTCCTGGGCTCCGACTGTCTCCTGGGGAGCGGCATGGTTGGCCTACGTATCCTCTAGCCCCAGGCCCCCTTCTTGGTCGTTCCCCGGACGAATCTAGTTCTCAGGTAATCTGAGGCAGGTGGTCCCGAGAAGCCAAGTGGCACTCTGACCAGGGTAGGATTGGAGATTTGGGAGGCACTAGATAGAAATCAAGTCATATAGAGGACGGTTATTTCGAGGGCCAGGGGCGTGTAGGGGTCAAGGCAAGAGGTTTGGCAGTCAGAGCTCGGAGATTTGGGGCCCTGGCTGAGGAGTTTCAGGGGCTGGGGTCACCTGGAGGGGGGCTGAGGGGTCGGCGCAGCCTAAACTCCCGCCCTCTCTGGCTCCTCCCCGGAAACAGGCTGTTACCATTATGTCACAGGGACGTCTCCGCATTCTAGGGGTGGGGTTTGCCTGTCACCCGGAAAGGGCGGAGCCAGCACCTCTTCCCGGGGGGAGGGGTCAAGGCGTCACTCTAAAAGGTGGAGCCAGTGCCTTTCACTAAAGGGGCGGAGTCAGGGTTTGTTAAATCAGTAGGGCACAGGACCCTCTTTTTTAGGGGTGGGTCAGATTTTGGAGATATACTCGAGGGGGCCGAGTTCTCAGCGCCAGGCCGCAATAAAAGAGCTCTGGGACTCTGTCCAGTACTGTTTTTCCAGCTCCCACTTCGTCCCTCCCTTTTTTGCCTGCTCTGTTCCCTCGTATGACCTTGGGTTGAGAAGGAACAACACCCTTCCCCCCTTTCCTAGAACTCAGTTCAGAGCAGGCCAGGCTTGGAAATACTTGTTAGCTGAGTGGCCTTGGCCAAGTCACTTAATGGTCAGGATGTCCCTGCCTTTTTCTTGAGCTGAGGCCTCTTATTTTACAATCCTTCAGTCACCAACTGCTGAGCGTCTCCTGTGTGCCGAGCTAGACACGAAGCTGTAATAGTAAGGCAGGCAGACCCCACTCTGCAAGGACCTGCGAGGTGGGGTAGAGAATGACTGCATGGAAAGAGAACAATCAGATTGTTTCTGATAAGCAGCAAGCTGGCCCAGGTGGGGGATAATGGGTACAGCACCAGAGCCGATAAAGGGCCGTTCACCCAGAGTTCCATCTGGAAATAGCTTCCTAATCAAGATCCAGTGCTCGGACAGGGCTAGTCTGGGGTGTTGTGGCTGGACTGACTGTATAGGATAGAGTAGCCAGAAATGAGTGAGATGAAAGGTTTCTCAGGCTGAAAGAGGAAGAACGGACAGGCCCACTCTTTCCCCCATTGCACCCTCTTCTTTTCATATCGGCCTTCCTTAGTTTGAGCCCCTTAAAATCAGCAGACAGGTCCATGGTGTCAAGTGGCTTTATTAGAAGCATTACAGTCTGGATAAGGAGAGTCTGGGCTTTCCCACACCTACCCCTGCTCTCATTTGGACTCACACCTGTACTCACAGTTACATGAGCACTCAAGGTGCTGTCCTGGCCAGGTCCTGGCCGGGTCCAGTCTGGTACTGAAGAAGGTGGAGTCCTGGTCTTCCCTCTGATCCTTGGTTCCCCAAGCCCAAAGATTGGTCCTTTCTCTCCGACACAGGGCTCCCCCTGGTGCTGTCCTGGGCTAACTGCTGTGCTTGCCCTGAAGGGTGGAGAAGCATAATCAAGGGCTGGAGTCTCAGCAGGATGACAGCAGGGCAGGGGAAGGCCAGGCTTGCCTTGGCAGGGGACTTCTTCAGTGTCTCGATGATATTTTTTTTCTTTCTTGAGACAGGATCTCACTTTGTAGTCCAGGCAAACCTGGAACTCAGCAATCCTCCTGCCTCTGCCTCCCGAGTGCTGGGATTACAGATGTGAGCCACCATGCCCTGCAGTATCTGGATGATTTGGTGTGCTAGGCCTATCTGAAGGGAGAACTGAGCTTGTGTGGTAATCTGGAGTTAGGTGAAATGAATCCCAGAACCTAGCTTCCTGGAAGGCTCTAGTGTGAGAGGCAGAAGCTGGGAACCACATCTGGGAACTTGTTTTAGAGACTTTCACGTGACAGGGACTGAGAAAGAGACGAAATAACATGGTGGGTGTGTGGAGGCCGGGATGCCAGAGGAAGGGTTTTGGGAAGGGGGAGCCTGGACTCTACCTGCGCCCCACTCCTCACAGGACAGAGTACCCTGCAGGCATCCATGAGAAGGTTGGGGAGGTAGCAGAAGATCCCAAACACTTTCTCCAGAAGTATGTGTTGGAAGTATGTGTTGGTTTACTAAAAGCAGAGTCCTCAGAGTGTTTGGCCTCACTGAGTGCTGAGAAGGGGGTATTAGCATTGGGGCTTAAGGAGCCCCAAGGTAGAAGGCCACATCCCGTATCAGACATGGCAGAATCGTACAGGTTGCACACATGGGACACAGGGATACCCACACCACTCAGGCACTCACATAGACTGCGTAGGATTGCACAGGTGTACCCACATCCTGCTTCTCCCTGCACTGATGTGAGAACTTCAGTACATAACAGGATTGATGCCATGCTGACACACTGAGAAGGACGCTTGGGTAGACTCTCTGGAGCAGCAAGTGTTTGTGGGTGCTCAGAAGACCTGCTTATGGGGTCTTCATGAGACTAGTGTGTGTGGAGTTGGATCTGGGAGAGCAGAATGATCTGGGGTGGGTCTCTGTAGTGAGTGTGTGAGTAAACCTGTGGGAAGCTGGGACTATTTCCTATTTATGGCCCCCTGAAGTTTTTAATTTTCCAGAAATTCTTTCCACTATATAATAAAGATTTTCAACAGGACTTTTCCCTTCGAAATCTGGTGTATAATAAAGAATTTGACTGGCATTTGTCCCTGGTTCTTTTTTTAAAAATTGAGACAGGGTCTTGCTTTGTAGTTCAGACCAGGCTAGCCTCAAACTCACAGCAATCTTCCTGCCTCTGCCTCCCGAGTTCTGGGATTACAGGCATGAGATACCATGCCCAGCAGTGTGATCTGTGATACTGGAGATCAAACTTGGGACCTTGTGCTTGTCAGGCAGACTCCGAACCACTGAGCTATATCCTTGTCCCTGTCCCTAGTCTTGAGAAGACTAAACCTTTGAAATTTTTCATGTACAGACATGATTTCTAACTTAGAATGTTAGAATAAACTGAAAATATTCTACATCAGTCCTGGTATATCCATGGCACACACTCATGCCCTAGCTAGCTGTTACCACTGAAAGCTCTAAAAGGTTTGCCATCCTTGTCCAAGTCAAATATGTATTTAATTCACTTAACCTTAACATCCTAACTTAGCAATACAAGTAAGTGCACTAGTTTTAAACTTAGGATTTAGTTAGAATCTAACTTAGGATTTTTTGATTTTACAATGATACGGTGGTGTGATATGCATTCAGTATCAGGTATACTTCAAATTAGGATCTTTTGCCAGCCTTGTGATATGCAGAACACTACTTTTTTTTTTTTTTTTTTTTTTGAGACTGTCCTTCAACTCACTATATAGCTCAGGCTGGCCTTAAACTCATACATCCTCCTGCCCTTGCCTCTTGAGTGCTGGGATTACAGGTACACACCACCATGCCTGGCTTACAGTACATTTTCGTTTTTGGAGACAGTGTCTCATTTTGTAGTTCAGGCTGGTCCTGAACTCAGCCTTGAACTCACAGAAATCTTCCTGTTTCTGCCTCCTGAGTGCTGGGATAACAGGCAGGAGCCACCACACCTTGCATTGTGTATATGGTCCTGATTGCTGGTAGGTGTCAGTCATCATGCCCAGCATTGTATGTGGTTACCAGGGATCGAACTAGGGTCTTGCACTTGCAAGGGAGGCACCCGAACCACTGAGCTAAATCCCTGGCCCTACAATACATTTAAAAATTTTTTATCTTTTCTTTTTGAGTTTATTGGTACATTTTTAGTAATACATTATGATCCTATCCAACACTGAGGATTTGTACCTGTACGTGATGTATCTTGATTCTTATTTTTTCCCATCCCCAGTCTCCCTTCAACCCCTCAATGCCCCATAGATAAGCTTCGCTTCCATTTTTTCCTTTTTACCATCAAATTTTTTCTTTTACATTTTTGAGATGCTCAACAGTGAACGACAGCTCCCAGTCAGCCATATGATCATGAGGATACATGTTTAAAACTAGTGCACTTACTTGTATTGCTAAGTTAGGATGTTAAGGTTAAGTGAATTAAATACATATTTGACTTGGACAAGGATGGCAAACCTTTTAGAGCTTTCAGTGGTAACAGCTAGCTAGGGCATGAGTGTGTGCCATGGATATACCAGTACTGATGTAGAATATTTTCGGTTTATGATGGTTTTGGAAGGTTCAAAGCCCCAGTGTAAGTTGAGCATTTGTAATATGAGTATCTTCTATATTCATGAACACTTTTTGTAGTTTTGTGTTTCGAGATGATCTTGCTGCATAGTTCTGGCTGGTCTTCATTCACTATGTACCTTCGGCTAGCCTCAAGTTCATGGTGATACTCCTGCCTCAGCCTCTCCAATGCTGGGATTACAGGTGTGCACCACCACGTCCAACTTCATGGACCCTTTGGATCACACCTGAGTTTATACCGAAAACAAGATGACTCAAGATGGTCACCATGAAGACCAGTCATGATTGGACAGTTGGGACTCCGAGTCAGCAAGAACAGCATGGAGCAGAGAAGGGCTGAACACTGAGTTCCAGTATGTCAGTTCTGCAATTATGCCTCAATAATGATATTGCAATAAGAAGTGGGCATCAGAGCTTATAGAGCTTCCTGCCTGGGCCGGGGATTTAGCTCATTGATTCTGACGCCTGCCTTGTAAGCACAAGGGCCCAAGTTCCATCCCCGGTAACCACATACAATAATGCCAGGCATGGAGACTCACGCTCAGCAGCAATCAGTACCACATACCACAATGCCCCACAGTGCTGGGCGTGGTGGCTCATGCCTGTAATCCCAGCACTTGGTAAGCAGAGGCAGGATGATTGCTATGAGTTTGAGGATGAGCTCAGAACCAGCCAGAACTACAAAATGAGACCCTGTCTCAAAAAAAAGAACTTCCTGCCTGTAAACACAGTAATGTGCCAGAAGGGTGATGCGTATCCTCTGCCTCCTCAGGAAGCACAGAAATACATTTTAGAACCTCCCAGACTGTGTCCTTTGTCTTGTCATATTGATGTTCCTGATATAGAACCTAGGACCTATATCAGGTCATATGCTGGGCAAATGCTCTACTACTGAGCTACATCCCTAGCTCTCTCTGTCTATATATATATATATATATATATATATATGCAAAGTTAATATATATATATTCATATTGAATATATATATATTCATAATCTTTTTGCAGTACCAGGGATTGAACTCAGTACCTTGCATTTGTGAGGCAGGTGCAGCACCACTGAGTTAAATCCCCACCCCCAGCCCTTTATATTTTGAGATATTATCTCAATAAATTGTCTAGACTATAATCAAACTTAGGATTCTCCTGCCTCAGTCTCCTGAGCACCTGTGATCACAAGCATGTGTCACCATGCCCAGCTAAACAGAGCACTTTCTTAAATTTTGTGAGTCATTCTAGCAAATTATCAAAACTGAGGAGGCTAATAAGGAACATTCCAGACTTGTAGCCAGTTGGTCAGGACTGTGGGTGGCTTGAGGACCTTGGTAGTTTCGTTGGAGACCTTTCCCTAAACCTGTGAGTTTCATTAACTGAGAGGTTAATGACAGGATTGAGTGAGTACACGAGTTGGATGTGTGTGTGTGTGTGTGTGTGTGTGTGTGTGTGTGTGTGTATGTGTGTGTGTGAATTTTTATTCTTTGGAGAAGTTTGCAGTGTTATAGCTTTGGAGTTATTTGAGCTATTAGTCCCAAACCTGAGAGTCAGGGTGTGTTTTAGGGTTAGAGACCAGACTAAGGAATATCTTAACTCTTTCCCAAATTTCTCTTATCCCCTTACCCCTAGTCCCTCTACTCTGTAATCTTAAAACACCTGGGGGTAGGAGGAGTGGAAAAGATGGAACAGAACTTATTCTCCAGGTCCATTGAGTGCAATTACAGGAGCAGGGCAAAGCTGGAGCAAGCCTCCTCTTAGATGGTGCTCATCTCCCTAGACCTGTCACAGTGCCAAAGCATTTGTCACCTCAGACCGCTCCTCCCTTGCACAAAGCTAAAGGAAGGTTCTTTGGGAGCAGATCCAGCTTCCTTGTCTCCCAACTCTGAACCCTCAGATTTCACCTTTTAGGTTAGGCGGCAGTATCCCATTCTCTTCTATCACACAGCTATCAGGGGAGTATCTAGAGGAGACTCTGGCCTAGAATGCCTCCTTCTAACATAGCCTGGGAAGTGAGAGGGACTTCTGAGTAGGGTGTTGAGGGGGGCTGGTCAGCTCACAGAAAGGGAAGGGGCATAGAATGAGAGAGACTGGTGAAGCCAGTTCGCTACATATTGGTCACCAGCTTGTCCAGAAATACATGCAACATGAAGTGGGTTTATAATTTATAGATAGGCAGCAAGGGACAACAAGAAGTCCAGGTTCATTGTGAACCAGGCCCCGAAGGCTCAGGAAAGCTACCCAGGGTAGATGAAGTCTCTCAGGCACAATGTCCATGAGCTACATCCCTGGCCAACTAGAGCTTTTCATATTTGAAGTTTGAAGGCCAGAAGAAAGAGGGTCTCTTTTAAATTAATCACTATAGTTAGGTGTGGTGGTGCAGGCCTGAAATCTCAGCGCCCTGGGAGGCAGAGGGAGTAGGATGGCAAGTTCAGTTCAGCCTGAGCAACTTAGTGACTTAGTGACCATGTCTAAAACTAAAATAAAAAATAAAAGGGTGGAGACAAAGCTCAGCATGAAAGCCCTGGGTTTAATCTCTAGTATTTTTTTAAAAAATTCACAATAGAAAATTTGATTTGAGGCTTGCAGTGGCCATATAGTAGCACTTTGGGTTCATGAACTGAATTCATTCCACAAATGGGGTCATGAACCAAATTGGTCAAGAACTGAATCAAATTTCTCTATAAGGTTCAATGTAAATAAGGTTAATCCATTTTGAAGCATATGTATATTTTTAACCACAGAAATATGAAAAAAGCATACCATAGGACAATATCAAGAAAGAACACTAACTTTGTTTGAGGTGACCTCTGGCATGGAGATTAGGGAGGTGTCTGGAAAAGTCCCCTCCATCAGGATATGGGGGATCTCCTTCGTCTCCTCTTCTTGGTCTCTTAGCTGCAGGGTCAATCTTGATGAAAATTGTTTTGATGCAACTTATTTCTTCCTGCCCTGCATAACCCTATAGAAATGAGATCTCGTGTTATCCTTCGTTGTGCTTAGCATCCTTTGTTGTGCTTAGCATCCTTTGTTACAGTTATGTCGGGTGGTGCTACTCAAAGAAATCCAGCTCCTGTTCTGTTTTTCCATTACGGATTTCATCACATCTCGGCTCACCTCCTCCCTGTCTTCCTCTTCCTCAGCAGATGCTCCTCAACAAATGCCTTCAGCTTTTCCCTCCAGAGCTCAGCAAGTTCTTCTGTCATCAGCTGCTATGGTCCTCAACAAGCTCCTCCACGTCTGCACCATCCTGGCCAGACCCATACCCTTGCCTGTGGATATGATCCCCTCCATGGCCTGTGTGTCAGACCCTTCCCATGTTCAGTGACACATTCTGGCTAGTTTCCTCCAGGGTGAGTTAAATGTCCCTGTATGTGACATCTTCCCAAGCTTTCTTAGTGAAGTCGATGCAGTGGAGCACATTGAAATGTTTCGTCTTCTGAAAGTCTAAGACATCACTTCAGTGCCATTAAAATACCTGGCAAAGAATGCTTTTGGGTATGACTTCTTTTTTTTGAGACAGGGTCTCACTATACACTGTAGGTTGGCCTTGAGGCAATCCTCCTGCCTCAGCCTTCCCAGTGCTGGGATTACAGGAGGGTGGCACCACACCCTGTCTGTGTACAGTTTCTGAAAGTTTCAGATCACTTCTGGTCCATGGGCTGCAGAAGAGGTGTCATGCTGTGGGGGAGGAACATGACCTTTATGAAGTCATATTCAGCATCTATATCATCCACCACATCTGGAGAGAGTGCTGGGGCATTGTCCATAAGATTTTAGGTGGTTGATTTTCAGAAAGATATTTGTTCTTTTTCTTTTATTGTTTTTTTGTGGTACTGAGGATCAAACTCAGTAGTGTGCACTTACTAGGCTGGTGTGGCGCCACTGAGCTATATCCACGACTCTCAAAGATATCTCTATCTATCTATCTATCATCTATCTATCTATCATCTATCTATCTATATTTTTTAATCCTCTTGCCTCTACCTCTGGTGCTGGGATTATAGGTGTGAGCCACCACACCCAGCACTGTAGTATGTGGTACTGATTTCTGGTGGGTGTGAGTCACCACACCTGGCCTTGTATGTGGTTACTGGAGATGGAACCCCGGCCCTTGTGCTTGTAAGACAGGAGCCAGAACCACTGAACTAAATCCCTGGCCCAAAGAAATATTTCTTAATGGTGATGTGAACACCTTGTGCAGCCAATCCATAAACAATTGCCTTTTGGCCCAGGCTTTTGCCTCAGCCCTCCACATGGCAAGCAGCCTGACTTGTTCACATTCTATTTCTGGAGTGCAGAAGAGGTCTGGGAATGGCACACCATGAGTGGTTTAATCTTCTGGTCAGCACTTCTGTTTGCACACAACAAAAGGGTCAATCTGTCCTTCTCATGTCAGTGCATTTTTTACCTGCCTGGTATAAGTTCTGTTCAGTGTCTTCCCTCAGAAGAGCCCTGTTTCACTGCAGCTGAACACTTGTTGAGCAACTTACTCTTCTGCCCTCGGGAATTCCATAAACTCTTTCTTTAGGCTTTTGGAGCAGCCTTGTCAGAATGGAAGCCTCACTACGTCTCATCACACCGTGGATGCTAGGAGCCTACTTCTCTTGCAGATTTTATCACACTACTCTTTACTGGCTTTCTTTCTTTCTTTTTATTTATTGAAACATTTTAGATACACATCAGGATCACATTCAACATTGAGAATTTGTACCTGTACAGGGTATATCTTGAGTCTCATTTTTCCCCATTCCCCTGCCCTCTCTATAACTTCTACTGACTTTAAATTCATCACTTGGAAGGTTTCTGACGTTACTTCTGTGAACAATTTTTAAATTTTTGTACTCTCTGTTTTTTCATTGACTCCAATCAATCTTATGTTATCTTTCTTTGCATCATCTTTCACTTGGAGAGGGGTTCTCTTGCAGTAAATCACTGTGCAATTCCTTATCATTCTCACAGATGATAAGTTCACCAGTGCTATCACTTGCCAGCTGTTTCTCATTCAACCATACCGACAGAAGTTTTTCCACCTCTTCCAGCACTTGTGTCCTCTGGGCAGTTAATGTCATTACTCCTGTTGTCACATCAGCTCCTTTGGTGGTATCTTTGTTCTTTGAGATAGTTAAGATTATTGATTTTGCCATCTTGTACTCCAAGGCCAGGTCAGTGAATACCATGCTCATGCCTTTGTACAATTTTCTTCTTCAATTCAAAGGTTATTGTCTTCAAAAGCTTCTTAGCATTCTTGCGCTGCACTTTCTTATTTCCTTCATAATTACTCTGTACATTCTTGTCACCTTTATTCCTTCTCTGCTCTTTCTTGTCACTTTCTTTCCAACTCTGCACCTTCTTTGTCCCCATGCCAGACTGACTGACACTGTGTAGTACTGTATTGCTACAAAGCGCACAGAAAAGCTTTGCAGCAAGACTGCACAGGTTTGTCTGCAGCTGGGATCTGGACCAGAGGAAGCCATAACCATGTGCTGTGCTTGTGCAGGGAAGATGACTGTGATCATCCTGTTCCTCACCTGAGGCGGAGTTTGTGATCAGAAGCAAAATTTTGTCAAATGCTTTAGTTTGTGAACCAAATTGTCCATGAACAGAAGTGTTGGTGAACTGAGGTAGTGGTATTTCCGACTACTAGAAGAGCACCTCTCTGTAAGAATGTAGCTTCCGGGCCGGGGATATAGCTCAATGGTTCCGGCACCTGTCTTGCAAGCGCAAGGACCCAGGTTCGATCCCCGGTAACCACATAACAATACTAGGCGTTGAGACTCACCCCAGCAATAACCAGTACCACATACCACAGTGCCGGGCGTGGTGGCTCACACCTGTAATCCCAGCACTCGGGAGGCAGAGGCAGGAGGATTGCTGTGATGTGAGTTTGAGGCTGAGCTCAGGGCCAGCCTGAACTACAGTGAGACCCTGTCTAAAAAAAAAAAAAAAGTAGCTTCCTACACAAAAATAATTAGAAATCAAAGTAAGAGATGAAGATATTTTTGAATCTCTAACTAGGGCTGAAGACTAAGACTAAATCTCCTTAATAGATTGCATTAGTTGTTGTGACAAGAAATGTCTACTTCTTCTGTCACTGGTAGACAAATTTGGCAGACAGAGCCCAGAACTGTACTGATTAATCCCAACAAGCCAGCCATGGATTTATAGTGGGCTGTGGATCAGCCTATGACTGCCTCTCTTTTTTTAGTTTTTTGAGATAAGGTCTTGCTTTGTATTTCATACTGTCCCTGAACTCACTATACAGCCCAGGCTAGCCTCAAACTCACATCAATCCTCCTGCCTCTGCCTCCCAAGTGCTAAGATTATAAGTGTGAGCCACCACACCTGGTACTGCAATAGGTGGTACGAGGGATCAGACTTGGGACCTTGTGGTTGCCAGGCAGAAGCTGGAACCACTGAGCTAAATCCTCAGCCCAAGCCTGCCTATTTATTAATTGATTGATTGATTGATTTAGAACTTTCTTTTATTTCATTGTGGTCTTCATGGTATAATACAGCCCTTCAATGTCAATCAAGAACATAACATTCATATGCTTCTTCTATACTTAGAAATTTAAATGACCCCGAGCCATAGCTTCTGGACTTCTGTGAGGCGGCTTCAATATCAAACAGAGCACAATGCAGTGACTGTGGCATGAAATTCACGTCAATGAAAAGTGTAAGAAAAGCAGACTACAGAGAATTATCAGAACACCAAAACTCAGTGAGATGCTGTTATTTAATATGCCTACCACTTAACTCTATACGTGTAGTTTTTATTTTTTGAGACAGGGTCTTACTTTGAGTTCAGGCTGGTCCTGAACTCAGCCTCAAATTCAGCAATCCTCCTGCCCCTGCCTCCTGAGTGCTGGGATTACAGGCGTGAGCCACCACACCTGGCACTATGGTAGGTGGTACTGATTGTCAGTGGGCATGAGTCTCCATGCCCAGTATTGTTGTATGTGGTTACTGGGGATCCAACCAGGGAACTTGTGCTTGCAAGGCAGGCACCAGAATCACTGAGCTACATCCGCAGCCCACAATTAGTCTTTAAAAATATCAATACATCAGCTGCTACCCCAAGCCAGCTTAGATAAGAATCTGTGGGGCATCTTTTTTTAAAAGCTTACCTGGCATTTCTCTTTTTTTGAAACAGGGTGTCACTTTGTAGTTCAGGCTGGCCTTGAGCTCAGCCTCAAACTCACACCACAGCAATCCTCCTGCCTCTACCTCCCCAGTGCTGGGATTACAGGAATGAGCCACCACGCCCGGCACTGTGGTGGTATGTGGTACTGGTTGCTGCTGGGGTGAGTTTCCACACCCAGTATTGTATGTGGTTACCGGGGATCGAACCTGGGTCCTTGCGCTTGTAAG
>PVIR01002859.1:81638-96584 GCA_004026965.1 Petromus typicus
AAAAAAAAAAAAAAAACATAGCCTAGTAAAAGTAGAGGGAGAAAAGTTTAAACAAAGGACTCACCTCTCGGTTTTTAACACTTTTTACTCCTGACCTTTTGGAAGGTCCAAAGATCACTATTAGAACCTATGCCATAAACCTAGCAATTACAGTTAAGGAAAAATAGGGCTAGGACTGGGGATTTAGCTCAGTGGTTCCGTGCTTGCCTTGGAAGTGTAAGGTCCTTGGTTTGATCCCCGGTAACTACATAACAACAATACTAGGAGTGGAGACTCACACCCAGCAGCAATCAGCACCACATAGGGCGAGGTGGCTTACGCCTGTAATCCCAGTACTCGGAGGCAGAGGTGGGGGGATTGCTGTGAGTTCGAGGCTGAGCTCAGAATCAGCCCGAACTGTAAAAAGAAGCCCTGTCTCAAAAAAAACCCCAAAAAAACCAAACAGAGTTGGGGAAGCGTGTGCTCACCTACCATGCTGGACCCTGGGTTGGATCCCTAGCAGCACAAGAAACAAAACCACCACACAGAAAAAAGCCTGGCGAGACCATTGTTAGCTGTCCACAATCATTTGATACATTTTTCTAAAAAGGGAAGACTAGGGGCCGGGGATTTATCGCAGTGGTTCTGGTATCGGCCTGGCAAGCACAAGGTCCTGAGTTTAATCTCGGTACCATATACCACAATGCCAGATGTGGTGGCTCATGCCTATAATCCCAGAAGTCAGGAGGCAGAGGCAGGAGGATTGCCACAAGTGTGAGACTAGCTACATAATGACTTCAGGGCCAGCCTGAACTATAAAGTGAGACCCTGTCTCAAAAAACTAAAGAAAAGGGGGCTGGAGATTTAGCTCAGTGGCTCTGGAGCCTATCTTGCAAATGCAAGGACCCGGGTTCAATCCCCTGGTAACCACATACAGTACTGGGTGCAGAGACTCATGCCTATAATTCCAGCACTCAGGAGGCAGAGGCAGGAGGATTGCTGTGATGTGAGTTTGAACTACAAAGTAACACTCTGTCTCAAAAAAACCCTCAAAAACTGGGGGCCGGGGAGTTAGCTCAGTGGTTCTGGCGCCTGTCTTGCAAGCGCAAGGGCCTGGGTTCAATTCCCGGTAACCACATAACAATATTGGGTGTGGAGACCCACACCCAGCAACAACCAGTACCACATACCACAGTGCCGGGCGTGGTGGCTCATGCCTGTAATCCCAGCACTCGGAGGCAGAGGCAGGAGGATTGTGATGTGAGTTTGAGGCTGAGCTCAGGGCCAGCCTGAACCACAAAGCGAGACCCTGTCTCAAAAAAAAAAAACAAACAAAAAACAAAACAAAAAACAAAACAAAACAAAAAAAACCCCCAAAACAAACAAACAAAAAACCAGAACAAAAACTAAAGAAAAAAAACTTTTAAAAAGACCAAAAAAGGAAGACTATCAGATTTCAGGTGTAAACCAATGCAGAAATAATTGCAGGGCATTGTAGGGAGAGGATAAGAACTTCTGGCTCAGATTTTCTGTATCACAGTCCCAAATCATAGGAAAAAGGTTTATCTGTGGAACAAACATTCTTACTCCAGAAGACCATTTCATTTGAAATCATTAATTTCCTTTCCACTGAAAATTTCAAGGATAAAGTAACATAGGAGGAGACAACAAAGGGGAAGGAAAAAAATAGTTAAAATATGCTATATATGTATACATACAAGCTCCCCGATGAATGTTATCACTATGTTCCCAGTTCTAATAAAAAAAATCTAATTTTTTTTTTAAAAGCAACAAAAAATACGAGGTCTGATTGAGGAGAGCTGTTTTTTAAAGAGAGTTTTTATCTTCCAGTTTTTACTGGCATCAACAATTTTTTAGCGTGGAGCTGTTCAAAGATGAATCATGAAAAAGGAGAAGAAAAACTTTATTTCAGACAGGTTTGGTAGTATGTCACTACAGAGAAGGCTGGTTGTAGCAGTTTCTTTTCAAACCTATATTGAGACCTGATTTGGAAATGCTTAACTTCTGCTAAAATGTAAATTTAATCCAATATTACAGTAACATTTAAATTTATTGTAGACTTCATATTAGTACTAGAGGTTAGATTTTCATCACCAAAAAGTGGCATTATCCTTACAGCCACCTACTAAGGTAATGAGCTCTGAAATTAATTCCCTATTATTGCTTTAAAAATATACTGCTACGTTGTTCAGAGAAATTCCAGCTCCATCCAAATGCATTATTTAACCAGGATTCTTTAGTCATTATTAACGAATGGCTTGATTGTCATTCCTCTTTTTATCTGACCCCAACCAATTAAACGCCAGTGCTTCGGGACTCTCTGGCTAAGGGCAATTTTGTCACCCACTTCTATGCACGACTTCAGAACGACTTTGCCCAACTCAGCCTCAACAGCACTAACTCTCCTTCCTTTTGACAGAGATCCTATGTTGACCATGAGCACTTCGTTCGTGGACAACTTTTGGACCTTTGCTGCTTTCTTGTGACCTTCAGTGTGTACACTCAGAAAGCCGTTTAAGTAAGAAGTGGGAAATTTCTAAGTCTGTGAATATCTCTAACTGCACCAAGTACCTGCCCCACCATTCGATCAGCTCAGTACAATGTAGAGTGGATTTTTGTTGCAACTCCAATGAGACTCCCAGGAGCAGCATAGTGAAGATCATTATGTTCCGCAAAAAAGTGATACAATTTTGGAAAAGACTGGTTTACATATGAACTTTCCTTCACTATCTTTGGAAACAATGCGAAGTCTGACTTCTATTTCCTGGCCACCTTCGGTACTACCTTGAGAATGCTACCACTAGCCACATCTCCCTTAAGGTCATCAGTTTCACAACCAGGTTTGTTGGCATCAGATGACCTAATGACAGTAAGTTGAAGTTCTGAAGTAAAGTCTCTAGGAGGTACTGGTATTTTCTTTATTATGTACTCACACACAACTTCAATATTGTATTTCAGCTGGGAAGAAATTGGAATAGTGGGAGCTCCTTCTACTGCTGTAACTTGTACAAATGCAAGGATTTGTTCATATTATTTCTTAGCCTGACTTTCTTTTACCCAATCAATTTTATTCTGTGGGATCAAAATATACTTCAATTTCATGATTTCTTTTGTGGTCAGGTATTCAGAAGTCTGAGGTTGAGGGTAAGATTCATTACTAGCTATCAACAGGAAAACTGCGTACATCACAGCTGCTCCATAATTTTAATGGACATAGTTTTAATGACATAATTGTCATTAAAATGTTGTGGCCAGGACTGTCAACAAAGAAAATATGTCTACCTAATTTGAAGTTTGGTCCCTAGCATGACTGTAGGAGACTCATCAGATGTACCACTTCCATATGACCTATAGCGTTCTGGTTGAGGACAACTTGGATCATCAAGTTTATAAATCTTAGCATTAGTATACCCAAGCTTGATTGTAATGTTTGTTTCTAGTTTGTTTTTGAACCCGATGGTGTGAACTCCAGAAATGGCTTTTATAACTGTGGACTTCCTATGAGCTACATGACCAATAGTACCTATATTAATTATTGCTTATCTGCTGATAACTTCATGTGAAGGTAAGAATGCCTTTTTAGTTCCATGGAAGTTCAGGCTGGTTTCTGGCTATGAATTTGAAACCTGATTTGTTCAGCCTGCAACACTCTGTGTGGCCTCAGTCTTCCCCCACTTGGAGCTGCTGGATGGAGTCAGCAGTTTCTCTGAGTTCTGAGCTTAGTTGGCCACTCTTCAAGAAGGGTACCAACCAATCACCCTCTCCTGGGGAATGTCTGAACCCAAATAATTTACCAGCCACTGCAGTCTGCTGCGTCCACTGCTCTGTTTCACTTGTGTGTTTCTCTGTGGAGGCTGCTGGAGTCACCAGCAGGCACTACGCATCTACAGATTTAGGCCACCCTTTCCAACCAGAGAATCAGAGCTTAGGGAGAAGCACCGCTTGCCATTTTCCTCTTCTTCAGTGAAATCTCTTTGTTTTCCCCATGGGCTGCAATTCTTACTTCAGATCTTTTCTGGGTCCAAGGGATCCATTTCCCTCCTTCACTTCCTTATGTTGCTGTATTCCAGCATCTAGACACCAAATCTCAGAGAGGCTGTGTTGTGTTTTGTGTCTAGATGTCTTTCCCAAAGCGTCATGTAGACATAGGGCTTTTTTAGAGGTAGCTGAATCAAGAGTGTGTGATGCTGGCATTGAAGATGTATGAATAAATAAATCAGACTACTAATTAATTTGGCACCATACTAACCCCAGGAGTTTGGATAAGGTAAAATGGGCAGAATGATGCTTTTGAAGTCCTTTGTTGCTTTGCTACCTTTAGTCCACCTTGAACTATTGCCCCTCTACCCGGTGCTAACCTGCCTTGGAGCCAGTTAATTATGGACTGAAGCTTCTACAAACCATGAGCTAGATAAATATCTACCCTTTTAACTTTGGGTGTTGGGTATTTTGTCTTGGCAATGAAAAAATAACTAAGATGTACTGTTCCAGGTCGGAGATTTAGCTCAGTGGTTCTGGCACCTGCCTTGCAAGAACAAGGACCTGGGTTTGATCCCCGGTAACCACATACAACAATGCCAGGCGTGGTGGCTCATGCCTGTAATTCCAGCACTCAGGAGGCAGAGGCAAAAGGATTGCTGTGAGTTCCAGGCTTGCCAGGCTACTGGTGAGCTTAGGGCCAGCCTGAATTACAAAGTGAGACCCTGACTCAAAAAAAAGATGTACTTTCTCTGCTGTTCACTACTGTGTCTTCTGCTATTTACATTTGAAAGGGTCTTCCATAATATTTACTGTGGTAAATATTTTATTGTGGTATCCTTTGGTTAGCCAGGCCAGTTCCCCTGTCTGATGCATCACCATCCATGTGTCACCGGTATCAGAAGTCCTCTTTTTAGGATTTTTGGGGAGCAGTAAGTACAGAGTTCAACCTTGCTTATTGAATTCAAGAGTTCAGTTTCTTTCTTTTGCTCTTCTTCTGTTTATTTTTCTTTTTGAGATAGGGTCCTTCTATGTTACAGTTACTTGCTGTGCAGTTCAGGCTGGCCTTGAACTCACAGTGATCCTCCTGCTTCAGCCTGTTGAGTACCAAGATTACAGGCATACACCGCCATGCCAAGTTTAGAGCCCAGTTTCTATGAATAACCTTCACTGTCAGGTAAACAGGGTAAACTCTTGCAAACTCCAGCTTTATCTTTTTAATAGCTTTACCCCAACTCTTATTTGCACTGTTCTAAATCTAAAACTCCTCTAGTGCACAGTAAAACAAAGGATTCTCCAGTCAATTGGCTCTATGAAACCCAGTAGCAACTTAGCCACCCCCCTTAAATCATCCACTCTGAATGTCATCCTGCTCTTCAACCGTCTTCAAAATATTCCTCTCCATGGCTTTTGTCCTTATGTGATGTGTGCTCATAATTGGTGCGTGTGTCTATTTGTGCTTTGTGCCTTTACTGTGATTATATGGTTAAATGTTTGAAATGCCCTTGACATATATGAATGACTATGTGATTGTGTGCTTGTATGTGTGCATGAGGGCATGTGTAGGTGAGTGAGGGAATAGACACTTGTGGATTTGTGTATTGGCTTATTTTCTGGCTGCTGTTCCAATCCATCCTTTTGTGATGCTCAATCTCCCAGGACCTGTGTAGAGTATTCTATGACTAGGGAAAAAAGGACGGGGACTCTTGGCCTAGGATCTTAACCTCATGGGACCTTCAAAAGGTATCTAATGTATAGGCAAATAGGGTATGTGGCTTGAGGAAGGAGGGCTTTGGCCTGAGCATGCTGAGATGTCTTATTCCAGAAAGAGGTTGGAAATGAGCAAGAAATCAAATGACTCAGCTTCTGAAAGTCCCTGATCCTGGAGGGGGGTCTGTTTCACTTCATATCCTTCTTCAGATTTTTTGTTAATATCCAGAGTGTCTTGGCCCAGACAAAGGGGAAGTGCTTGGACCTTCAGTCCTAGAGTGTGGGTGGGACATTACAAGAACTTCCAGAAGTGATAGGACATTAGAACAGGGAGAAGTCTTGAGCAATAGTACAACCCCCCTTTTCCTGCCTTCTATCCCCTGAAGCTTGAAGTAGTGGCACTCCAGCGTTTCCTGAAAATTTCTCTTGTCCATTCCCTGTAATTTGTGCCACTCTGGGTCCTAGGGTGCCTGGGTCTGGATTAAGTTTGTTCGGGAGAGACTCAGTACACAAGGGCCTCTAAACACTAAGTACAAGGTGATCCATGTGGCTGGAGATGGAGAGTCTGGAGGTTAGAGAGGGGCAGGGGAGCTGGGTGATGGAAGGAGCTTTGGAAAACCTTGAAGGTAAAAGGTGGGGCAGGAGGAAGGACATTCTAGGGAGAAGGAATAGTTAGCACAAAGGCTCAGAGGAAGGACCTGGGTTTGTGGTTAACACATGGAACCACTGATAGTATATGCATGATTGTCCCACTGGGTGAGTTGTACCAATGGTGGTACACATACACAGCTGTTCCACGCCACCTGGTGGGTCGGTCCTGTGTATGTTGGGCCCCATCATGAATGTTAATCATAATATAGGCAAGGGTGGGTGGTAAGAGAGGCTATGAGTGGGTATGCAAAGTGGCATAGAGGAATGTTTTCTAACAAGATCTACTTTTAGAATGACCCCTGAGGCTGGAGTTGTGGGCACGGCCATCCCAGCCTCAATTTGCAGTCCTAAGAAGGTGCATCCTGATCAACTGAATCTCTAGGCACCAGGAAGGCTGAGAAAGTGACTATCTGGCTAGCTGGGCTTTTATGTAGCAAAAGGGTTCTATGCTGCAGTTAGTTGCCCTAAGAGGGGAGGTGGGAGTTAGGGCTGGATGTAGCAGTAGGACAGAAAAGCTACGCAGACATGGGACATGAAAGAAATGGGAAGTCTATGACTTGGGAGACAACTGGAATAAGGGGAAAGCACAGAGGGAAGAAAGAGGCTGGAATGATGCACGATGTGCTTCTGGGCTGTAGGTTGTGGAGCCAAGTGCCTACTGAGGGTTTCCTCTTGGATCTGTCACGGGTACTGATTCCAAAACCAAACTCTAGATTTCCGGTGCCTTGCTTCCAGCTTGCTTCCTGTCCCTCCACACACCTGGCCCTGAGACTGTCATCACCACCCCTCAGCTGCTCAGGGTGAAACCTGGGTCATCTAGCTTTTTTTTCTTTCTGTTATGCCTCAAATAGGTTACATTTGTTGTAACCATTACATCTGTTGTTCCATTTCAAAGTATGTCTAGAATGCCTGCTCTTCTATTCCAGCTGCCACCTCTTGGGTCAGACCAGTGACAGCTCCCAGACTATAGAAAAGTGACTCTGATGTTCTCCTCTTTTTTTTGAGACTAGGTTTCCTAGCTTTGCAGTTCAGGGTGGCCCTCAAATCACTATGTAGTCCAGGCTGGCTTCAAACTCACAGTGATCTTCCTGCCTCTGCTTAAGGAACTGGAATTACAGATGTGCCCCACCATGCCCAGCTTCCCTTCTCTTTTCTGCAATATATTTTCCAGATTGGCAATAGGACTTTTTAAAATGAGATCATTTTCTCATTGGATGAAATCTTTCACAGCACTTAGAATAAAATCCTTACATCTTCTTGCGGCCTGCAAAGACACAGATCGTGTGATCCTGGCCTCTCTATCTTATTTCGCCTTTTACCCTTTCCTTCTTGTCCATTACGTGGACATTTTCATGGAATGACTGGCTGGCATCTTTTCCTGTTGGCATTAGTTTAAATATTCAATCCTCAAAGAGGCCTACCTTGGGCACTCCATTTTAAGCATATTGATGCCATCTATCTTTATCATTATCTTTCCTAATGCTTTTTTGTTGTATCTTATCCCATATACACAATTTTAAAAATGTTTTTGAAACAGGGTCTCATTGTATAGTTCAGGATATCCTTGAATTCACTAAATAACCCAAACTGACCACTGATTCTCAGTGATCCTCCTGTCTCAGCTTCTGAATTGTTGGGATTACAGGTATACACCGCCATGACCAGTTTTAAAAATTTTTAATATTTTTATTAACAATATTTGTAGAATATAATGATTACATTTGTCATGGAGAATTGGTATGTGTGCATAGCACACTTTAATTTTTTATCTCTCCTCCTTACACAAAATTTGAAATTGTTTTATTTCTGTGTTGCAGCAGACTTGTTATTTTTGACCAACTAACACCAGAGCTTCTTCCTATATAAAAGTCCAATAGGCCAGAGATTCACTCCCTGAGGCTTCCTTGAAGGTAGTGAGGTTCAGTTAATCTGGATGCACACTTTCAGGCTGTACGTTAGAACTAGAGGTACAACAGGGCCTATGAAGCATCAGTTTGATGGTGTTATGGTTTGGATTTGAGATGTCCCTTAAAGTTCATGTCTACAGGCTTAGTCCCCAGTGGATAGGCATTTGGAAAGTAGCTGGATCATGAGTACTGTAACTTCATCAAGTGGGTAAATCTACTGATGAGATCGTACTCCAGTGGTATGTTGGGAGGGGATGGAAACAGAAGGTAGTTGAAGGGACTGGGCTGGGGTGTGATCCTGGGGACTATATCTGACCCTGGCCCCTTTCTTTATGGTTCTTTTCAGCCTCCTCTGCTTCCTGGATGCATGAGGTAAGCAGCATTCCTCTGCCAATGCCTTTTTCCTGTAATATTTCTGCCTTGCCACAGTCTTAAAAGCAATGGAGCCAGCTGACCATGGATCGGAACCTCTGAAACCATAGGCCGCAGTACATCTTTTCCTCCTTTAAATTCTTTCCTCAAGTCCTTGATCACAGTGTTGTAAAACTGACTAATGCAGACAGTGAAAGTAGAACTGACCCTTTAATTCAGCAGCGTTAGGCGTGTCTGTGGCCAATTGCCACGTTCCACGGAGTCCATGAGAAGTCTCACTTCCTATGAGGAGTTGACTCACATCCTATGCCTGCTTCTGGGCCGTAGTCACCATTTTCTGTCTGCCCAAACCCATATCTTTGTGGAAGTACTGTGTGGCTACTAACTAAAGTCAATTCTGAAACACGTTTATGTGGTACCACACAGTTTGCTAGAAGGGTGGGTAACTGTAGAATGAAGCTCCATTCATGGTGGTCTTGAAAGACTCAGAGAAGGCAATTTTTCCAGTAAGCAGAACGTCTTATTGAGAGTTATTTTTTCCTGAAAGAGGAATGGTCCCTTGAATTGAAGCTGAGATCACCTGAAACTGCAGCGGAGAGCATCTGGCTTGGGTTCCTCAGAGTGAGTAGGGGGTTAGCACACTGGCAGATAGCCAATCCTGACTAGCAAGTACAGATAAGCCTGTGGCTATGAGATGGACTTATGGAATGGAGGGAAGGCACAGCTCCAGGCACTTCCTGATCACACCATGTCCAGTGGTCAAAGCTAATGGAGGACAGCACTACAGGATGTTAGGGCACCTTAATGGGCATAGAATATCAACCAGCTGAAGTGCCAATTGGAGGAAGGTAAAGAGAGTCTGGACTGAGTCATGGAGGAACTGTGACAAAATACGGAACTTCCTGTGTAACTTCCTCATGTTGAGAGGATCTCCTTTGGCTTCTGACTTTTGCATATGAGTGGTTGATAGGTTTTTCTGTCTGGTAGACACAAGGACATTTTGTAGATTTAATTAAGGTACCTAGTCAGTTCACTTTGAGTTAGTCAAAAATTACTCTTGGTGAGAGTCTGCCCTAACCAGGTCAGTCAGCTCTTTTCAAAAGTGTCTAACGTAGCTGTTGAAAACCAGCACAAAATGAAAGCACCTGCCAGCAAAGTTTCAGGACCAGTTTCAGAACTACTAATAACTCTACCCATATTTCCTCTTTTGTTGGGAAATATGTCTCCTCCTGCCTCAGCTTCCCAAATACTGGGATTACAGATGCGAGCCACCATGCCCAGCATAGTGGTGTGTAGTACTGATTGCTGATGGGTATGAGTTACCACACCCGACATTGTGATATGTGGTTACCAGGATCAAACTCCAGATTTTGTGCGTGCAAGGCAGATGCCAGAACCACTGAGTTAAATCCCCAGCCCTCAAGTTTTTTTTTTTTTTTTTAGGTTTTTGGAGACAGGGTCTCGCTTTGTGGTTCAGGCTGGCCCTGAGCTCAGCCTCCAACTCACATCACAATCCTCCTGCCTCTGCCTCCCAAGTGCTGGGATTACAGGCGTGAACCACCATGCCTGGCACTGTGGTATGTGGTACTGGTTGCTGCTGGATGTGGGTCTCCACACCCAGTATTGTTATGTGGTTACCGGGGAATCGAACCCGGGTCCTTGCGCTTGCGAGACAGGCGCCGGAACCACTGAGCTAACTCCCCGGCCCCCAAGTTTTAATTTTTATTTATTTATTTATTTTTGAGACAAGATCTCTCTTTGTAGTTCAGGTTGGCCCTGAGCTCACTGTGTAGCCCAGGCAAGTCTCAAACTCACAGCAATCCTCCTGCCTCTGCTTCCTGAGTGCTGGGATTACAGGCATGAGCTACCATGCCTGACCCTGTGGTATGTGGTACTGATTGCTGGTGGGTGTGAGTCACCATGCCAGCATTGTTGTATGTGGTTTCAGGATTGAATTCGGGACCTTGTTCTTGCAAGGTAGGCGCTGGAATCACTGAACTAAATCTCCAGCCCTTAATTCCTTTTTTAAAATCCCCTTTCCCTAGCTCCTTCCTCCTGCCACCTCTTGTTTTCGGAAGTCCCATTTCATGGAATATTGTTTACCACCCTTTGGTTTTTAGTCTATGAATTTCTTTTTGAGTTAAATTTCTTCCTTTCTTTCTTTCCTTTGTTCTTTCTCCTTCATTTATTCCTTCCTTCCTCTGTCTCTTTCTGTCTTTCTCTTTCTTTGGCAGTACTGATCAAACTCAGGCCCTTATGCTTCCAAGGCAGGCACGGCACCACTTGAACTAAATCCCCAGCCATTAACTATGTTTCTTGTACATAACATACCACTGGCAGAGTAGATGTCACCTTAAAGTTTTGGAATTGATCCATCCTGTCGATCTCTGTCTTTTAATTGGGGAATTGAGACTGTTTATATTGAAAATTATTTCTGAAAGATATTGAGGTATTCCTGTCACTGCATTACTTTTCTGTTGCTTATTTCTCCCCCACCCTTCTGATTAACTGCTTGCCCTTCCTGGTATATTAATTCTATTAGAACTTCTGGCATTGTTAGCTTCATTGTCTCTTTCTACAGTATCCTAGGGGAATGTTTTGGAGTGCTGGCTTGATGGCCAAAAACTAATTTTCTTTCTTCTTTCTTTTTTTTTTTTTCTTTTGAGATAGCGCTTTGTAGTTCAGGCTGGCCCTGAGCTCAGCCTCAAACTCACATCACAGCAATCCTCCTGCCTCTGCCTCCCGAGTGCTGGGATTACAGGCGTGAGCCACCATGCCCAGCACTGTGGTATGTGGTACTGTTTGCTGCTGGGCGTGACTCTCCACGCCCAGTATGGTATGTGGTTTCTGGGGATCCAACCGGGTCCTTGCGCTTGCAAGACAGGTGCTGGAACCACTGAGCTAATTCCCCAGCCCTCTTTCTTTCTATCTTTTCTTTCTTTCTTTCTTTCCTTCCTTCCTTCCTTCCTTCCTTATTTTATATGGAAGGCTGGCCTTGGAACTCACTATGTAGCCCAAGGTGACCTCAAACGCATGGTGATCCTCCTGCCTCAGCCTTCCAATTGCTAGGATTTCAGTGTGCATCAGTATGCCCAGCATCATTCATTTCTTAAGGTGTGGCTCCATTGTGTCCCATTCTTGAATGCACATTGTTATGGTAATAGTACCATAATCAAGATTCTAATTTATTTCTCCAGGGAATTGCCCTCTTTGAAGTTAGTCATGGCTGTGTGATCTACTTTGGCTAAAGAGATGTGAGCAGAGTGGCATGTAGACAAAAAGATTTATGGAAAGTTCCCCTGCTGACTTCCTGAGTAGGATGGTCACAGAAGCATGTGCTGCAGTGAAGGAACGCGCCAAGCAATCTGCGTGGCTGGCATGTCTAACCACCACGTGGGACCCAGCTGTGCTAGACTCACCTGGACCCAGAGCAGGCTTGTCATGTGCAAGGGACAGAATTTTGTTGCGCTGAGCTACTGAGATTTGGTGTCAATATCAGAGCATAACCTGACCTATGCTGGCCAATCAGTTGTGCTGCTAGCAGTTATCAGATGTTGCAGAACAGAGAGAACCAGAGGAGGAGTGGATGTCACTCTGCAGTCTTGGAGTTAGAGTTGGACATTGTTATGGATTAAATTGTTTGTCCCTCAAATTCCTACATTAAGGACCTAACGCTCAGCTTGACTATGTCTCTGGTTTGGTTTTTTCCTGTCATCCCCAGGTGCTTTGTCCTTCAGATTGGTCTTCCCCAGGTTAGTTCTTTTTTTTTTTTTTTTCCTTTTTGGTACCAGGGATCAAACTCAGGACCTTGAACTTGCAAGGCAGACTCCAGAACCACTGAACAAAATCCCCAACCCAACGCCAGGTTAGTTCTGAGGTCCACAGTCACTTGCACATCAGAAGGTTGAGCTCACCTATCTCTAGAAATCTTCCCTTTGACCCTCTGCTCCTCCTTTCCTGGCCCCTGATGTTGCCTGGGAACAGGACAGGTGGCATTGGTATAGCCCAGTGATCCCCTACTCCGCCACCCTCTTGTTGGGAAGAATGAGCCTGAGCAGGCTCCTTTTGAAGACTCTGGAGAAACTTGCTAAATTCTACTGGAGAGGCCTAAAGCTGACTCTATCTTTTGGTTTAAGCATGGAGGCTCTGTCTGAGATTTCAGTCTTTTTTTTTTTTTTTTCTTTTACTCTTCCTAGCAAGCAAAGCTTCTCTGGTCCATCTAGAAATTCCAACCCCTCAACAATCAGTCCAGGTTATTCTTTTTTTTTTGAAACAGGGTCTCGCTTTGTGGTTCAGGCTGGCCCTGAGCTCAGCCTCAAACTCACATCACAACAATCCTCCTGCCTCTGCCTCCCGAGTGCTGGGATTATAGGCATGAGCCACCACGCCCGGCACTGTGGTATGTGGTACTGAGTGCTGCTGGGCGTGAGTCTCCACAGCCAGTATGGCATGTGGTTACTGGGGAATAGAACCCAGGCCCTTGCGCTTGCAAGACAGGCGCCGGAACCACTGAGCTAACTCCCCGGCCCCCAGTCCAGGTTATTCTTGTAAAGCAGACTTAGACTGTACTCTCACCTTTGACACTTACAAGTGTATGAACTTGGAAGGTCACTCAGCCTCCATATTCCTCAGTTACTTATGCATACAATGATACTGATGGGATCTACATCAGAGTTGTCTGAGGCTGCACTAATATAATGTAAATGTAGGACTCAGCTTGGAGACTGGCTTATCGTCAGCACCCCAAACTAGTGGCTTTCTCTGTTCCCTGGGACCACTTCTTCAGACCTGGCCCTGCTATAATGGCCTCTATTTTTCCTTAGGAGAGAGGCAAGATGTTCTGTGAAATGTAGGCAGTACATTCTGAAGCCAAACTGCAAATAGGAACTCACCTCTGAAATTTTCCTGGCTGTGCAGCCTGGGCAATTTCCTTCACCTCTGCATCTCAATTGTTTCACCTGCAAGAGAAGAATGGTTTCACCTGCAAGAGAGGAAGTACCTAAAGCAGCTCTCAGGACTAGGAGTGGGTTAGTAGCACAGAACCAGACCTTCCGTGAGGACAGACTCTCAACATCATCTGGGAAGCTCTTTTACCAGGGAGACGCCTGCTCATTCTTACACAGGGGCTTTTGAAGTAAACAACACATTAAGGAGCCCTGCTCTTTCATGAGATTGTTATTTCCAAAAGTTTCTGTCTGTTTCTGAATTTCCCAGAGGCTAGAAGAAGGAGATGACATGGGGTGGGGGCTTGCCGAGAAACTGAACATGAAAAACATGATCAAAACCGTATGGAGCTGGCTCAGAGCAGATATCCAACCACGCCACAGAGTCAGGCCTGACTGTCTTAATACCTGGATATGTTCCAGTGTGTGTGTGTGTGTGTGTGTGTGTGTGTGTGTGTGTGTATGTACATAATAGAAAAGGACATGCTCAAATCTCCTTTTTGTCGATCAGATATGCGCTGGGCTTACTGTGCCGCCACTGTGCAGAGCAGGGATGGCAATGGACATGGACAAGGCTCAGCCTTTTCGCCCTGGGAGTGCTCTCAACTGATGGTCAGGGCATTAGTTGTCCTGAAAGACTAGGAGCTCCCTGAACAGATGGCAGATGTGTTTAGGAAGATGTTAGCTGTCAGGACCATAGATTTTCAGGGTAAGAGCTCATTCAGCTGCAGACCTTAAACTGTAGCAAAGACAGTGCACTGTGGAGATCTGGAAAAGAATTTGGAAGGAGAGAGGAAGATGTCTGTAGAGGTAGGTAGCAAGGCCTCCATGTCTTAGTTTCTTTGTCATTGAGACAAAGTATGCAACACCTGCAACTTAAAGGAGAGGTTTATTTTGGCTCACAACTTCAGTCCATGACTGGCCAATTCTCAAGCAAGAACAGCATGGTGGAAGGGTCTGGGGAGGAGAAAGCTGCTCACATCATGGTAGCCAGAGAGCCGAGAAAGGAGAAACGGGGTGGGGTATAGCCTACTCGTTCATGCTCCCAGAAAACTGCCTCCTCTTACCAGGCACCTACTCCTGTGGCACATTTAGCTGTAGTGGGTCAGTGGATCCACTGGCTGTGGTCAGTTTTAACACCTTTACAATCCACTCACTTTCTACAAAGCCCCATCTCTGAACATAAAGGAGACTTTTAAGAGAGAACATTCTAGATTTAAACCATACCATTCTGTATCCTTGTTGGAGGACCCAAGAGTCCATGTTACCTTCCAGAAAGCTGGTAGCTTCATCACTGTCAGAGGTAGATAGTCAGAACTTCTGAGAAGGGCAGGTGGCATATTTGTCAGAGAATTATAGTGACACAGGAAGCAGGTGTTGATTGA